>VWYI01019074.1:302906-365440 GCA_013399455.1 Anthoscopus minutus
AACTGTTCTTGTGGACATATCTCCAGAGTGTTGAAAAAGAAGACTCCTTGCCCTATGTGAAATAGAGAAAGATTGTTGTAGAAGTGATAACTGATTTTAAAAATCCCAGATTTCGTTTTTGTGTTGTCAGGTTGAGAAAGAGATGAGTGAGTAAGAGAGAGAAGTGTTCTGAAAGTTTCATTTAGAATTTTCCTTTTCATTTCCTTTTTAGTTTGTTTTGTTAATAAATTTCCCTTATAGTCTTAAGTTTAAGCCTGCGTTTTCCTTTCCTCTAAAATCATATCTCACAACAGAATATAAGTAGGCTAGTGAGTTTTGGCTAGCTCTAAACCCACAACAGAGTTGTAGCTGGGGTTTTGCTTGAACTGGAAAATCAAGGGTTTAGGGAGCACCAGGCAGATAGGCAAGAATTGGCATGAAAGTACTCGAGCTGGAGCAATGCTGAATGTTACTGATCAGAGAGCTTCAGGTCAACTGAGCAGGATCAGCATGTAATGTTGTGAAAGGCACTAGGAGCCCTTTTGCCCTAAGCATCTGCAGTGCTTTAAAGGGGCTTTGTCTCCACCCACACAAACTCATAGCTGGAGCCAGCTGTTTACAGCTCTGATTTAAGCACTGCGTGCACCTCTGAGGATCTTTTGTCCTATGTACCTCTGCCAGTTAAAGGCTGAGGTGGATCTCTG
This sequence comes from Anthoscopus minutus, assembly GCA_013399455.1. Lineage (NCBI taxonomy): Eukaryota > Metazoa > Chordata > Aves > Passeriformes > Paridae > Anthoscopus > Anthoscopus minutus. The sequence continues at coordinate 303,590 of VWYI01019074.1, forward strand.
TTTTGTTATGCTTCGTTAGAACTCAAATCTATGTATAATCCTCCTCTAGAAGAAGGTAGATGCCACCAAGGAACAAATAAGCCATGGTCACTTCTGTAGTTTCTGTAGAACAATAATAATGCTACATTAGAACCTCTAAAGCAATGCCCAGATGCTTTGGATGTGGAGTATAAATAAGTATAAAACATGGGGTTTGAAAGGCTCTTGATGGTAGGATTCAAGAAAAACTCAGTCATAACCTAATGATTAAATGAATGGACAAATTTCATAACTGGATTGAGTATCTGGCACTGAATGCTGTTTAAATTGCTAACATGTGGTTTGTCTAGTGCCTCTTGAGTAACATATAAAGAGCAAGGTCTGAAATCAAAGTTTTTCATGCTCCTGAGAGTGACTTAACTGCTGAACTATCCTTTCACAGATCTGCTTACCAGTTACCAGAGTCACATGGTATTACTTACTCACCTTGTTAGCACTGCCACCTGCAACAGGGCTTTATTAGCAAGTAAGCTGAATTTTAGTCCTGAAGTACTGTTCTTTGTTTGCTACCTCTGTTTGCTTTCCTGAGGATCCTATCCCTATTGCATCTCTTCTGTAGATAAACTGAGGATGTGTTTTAGAGCCATCCAGCCTGCAGTTCAGCTAAACTGATGTCTTGTATTTCCAGGGAAGCTTCTTTTGTATTGGTGCTGGAATTATTCCATAGATGTCCTTCAGCTCTGATTAGATTTTGCAGACTAATTTAACACCAGATATAAGAGGTACTGAAGACATGTCTGGTCAACTACTCTCTCCTGAGTCCTTGTGGAGTGTGATATTGTCTCTACTGAATATTTATGAAAATTTACCTTTTTTTATTTCTGAATATTTATCCAGGAGTGGGTGCTTGTACTCTTGCCTTGAAGAGTATGCCATATTCTCATTCTTCTGACTCTGGAAGCTTTTCATCATAGCAAGACTCGGTTGTCTCCAGAGTTATGTTCTTGCTAACATCTTGAATAGTATATTTTAGTGCCTCTCCAAAGACACTTAGCAGGTATTGATTGACAGGTTATTATCTTGCCATCTCATTTCTTTACTTTCAAAACAGTAAATATTTTTCTGTCTTCATTTGTCTGCTTCTGTGTGTTTTTTTAATGTTATTCACGGCTGCCTCTTTCATTTTGCTTCTTTTTATCTGAAGTTTCATGACTTTGGGGAAAAGCTTGATTAGCCCTCTGCAGACAGAGTCAGCAAATGAATTAATGGAACAATTTAAGGGGCCTGTTTACTTGTAGTACTGATTCCTCCCTTGACCCCCTTCAGTGGACTAACTAAATTGATTTCCACCTGGAGAGATCTCAGGGGTACCATTTATACTTTGAGTAGATTGATGAAATTTAGACACAGTTTGTTAGTCTGTGATTTGGTGGTTTTGTTTGCTTGGTTTTGTTTTGTTTTTCTTTTACATTTTCATGCTAACCAAGCATTGTCATGCAAGTGTTAGGTACTATCGCCTTGTTCCTTTTCCTTGTGCAGATCATGTAGAGCCAGTGGATTTTGTGCTTGACCACAAGCAGAGTACAGAAATGTTCATGTCTCTAGTGGGGTAGCTGTGGTTTGGGCAGCACAGTGAGGTTTGGGGACTCATCCTCAAAACCTCTTTATGTCCTTAGGACAACTTATGTCCAAGTATATCCCTCATCTCTGCTGTTCTACCTTTCAGTTTAAAAATTTAAGGCAATTAAAAAGCCACCCCCAACAAAATCCAAACCCATTCTAGCTGCCTAATCCCCATGGACATTATAGTGTTTTCCCATTTTTAATAAATGTTGCAACAAATTGTATTAATTTGCAAGTAAGTTGCAACAAATGGTATTAATTATAACTTTGCAGAATGTTCTTCTGTTTTCCTGGCAAAAGATTGGCTTTGACCATTTACTTGGGTTGGATTTCTCTGAGGCCTTTGAAAAGAAACACCAGCTAGTGCATCTTCTGTCCTAGAAAGGGGTTGACATGCTCTCCTTACGCGAGTATTGTGTTTTGTAAAGGAGATGCTGGCTTTATCCTGAGTTACTGATCTCAGCTGAAGACTTCACCTGCCAGTGATGTGGGAGGACAGACATGTCTTCTGGCTACCTGCAGAAAAGAGTGGTCATGGGGGCTTTTCAGACAACTGTATAAAAACCAGTTCCACTCCCAGGGGAAGAGTGTAAGACCCTTTCAGCCAAAGCTCTGGTAAAGTGCTGAAAGTAGAGGACAGAGCAGGAATGATCCAGAACTCTTCTTCCAAGGTCTATTCACTATGTTTAAGTGAAAACTGGGAAGAGAAGTGAATAGGAAAATAAGCGTTATTCCTGTTGTTATTTTTGACCATAATTCTTCAGTGCTCCCAGTAAAATGGTTCCAATTTCAGTCATTATTGTGGATATTCAGTTCCCATTTGGACAACACAGGGAAGTGGTCAGCTGCCATCTGCTAACAGAAGTACCAACCTTCCCTGCAGTGTACACAGATGTGGCTGGAAGATCTTGCTTAACAGCCAGACGCTGCATTGTGAACTCCAAGTAAAACTGGTGAGAATGTCCCAGGAGAGTAGCTTTTTGTGAGTCATGCCCATCACCAAGCTGACTGCTTCCATGTGTCTCAGTGCTCTACAGCCTTTAAAAGAAATCTGAAGGATTGCTTTTGAATATCTTTAATAGAGGAGGATATGATTTGAAAGGCAGTTCTAAAACTATCTAGGTAAAAATAAGTGAAAATGCTGGATTATGAAAAGCTTTGAGAACTCTGGTGATGCATGTAGAGGGGTAATGTTTACTGCTTGTTTTTATCTTATTAAATGCATACTAGCACTTGAATAACACTGTTTTAACACTCTAAATAGCACATGCTCTGGAAGAGTAGAGTTGACATCACAGAAAGTGTTAGCAAGGGACTCTCAACTTGCACAGCATTATCACTCTTACTGTATGTGAGCACATGAGTATACAGATAGAAGGGACTGCTGGGTCATTAAGTGTGCTCCTCCATAGCAGCAACAACTGTGTTAAACTCAGAAATAGTCACAGAAAATGAACTCCCCATATTATGGGTGATAATATGCTTCTTATCAATGTAGTGTGAACTGATAACCTGTAATAAAAGATCAGATATTACACCTAAAATGTGCCATGAAGCAGAGCTGGAAAGTTTGAGGATATCACTGGAGTGTTAGGCCGATGTATTTGCATAGCATTTATTAGACAAAATTTGTATATTGTTCTAGGAATTAGACTGTATGTCTCATTACAGAGAATGGCAAAAACCAAGGCAAAACCACCTGCCATCGTGACAGGACTGTGAAGCAGTGGCACGGTATAGAGCTTCTTTCCTCTCCAAATTCTTGTAAGTGATTTAATATCAAGCATGAGCAAGACACAGCACTTAGGCTGCTGTCCATACAATTGCAGAAAGAACAGCAGCACATAGAATGGTACATTCCCTGGCATCTTGGAGCTTTGTTTGCCTTCTACAGTTTGCCTTCTACATGTGTCTAGACCTCTACCCTCCGACCTCATGGGAGGAAAACATGGAGGCCAAAACATGAAATATAATTTTATCTCAAAACAGGTTTGCTCTAAAAAACAAGAGATGAGCTTGGGAAAAGTTTGGCAGTGTTTTTTCCTGAGCCCAAGGTTTGACAGTCTAGACTGGAGTCTTCTGTTCTCTGCTCCTGAAATTTCTGAGCTCTTACAGCTGCCTAGTCTCTCTCTCTGCAACTGTTTCACTAAGCTTTCCTACCTGATTTGCTCATATCTTTTGCTGCTTTTGTACTGCATATCCATCCCAAGAACAGGCTTACCTTCCCATCTCCTTGCTTGAGCAATCAGTGTATAGTCTCTGTTGAGGAGAGAATGAAAGTATGGAGTGGGAGGCTTGTGATGACAAGCAAATCAAGTGCTCTCAAACACTGGAGTAAATACAGAGTAGTTTTTGCATGGGCTCTGCATAGGTGCTACCAAGGTCAAAATACTGCTCATTTGTAAATCTGTCCTGAAAAACACACAGATGCCTACTGAGCACCCAAATCATATGGAGATGAAATGGAAACAAATCTGCTTCCTCAAATATAAAGTTAGCAGATATGTGTATGTTTCTTCCTCATACTGCAAAATCCCCTATGACAGTACCTGGGACAGAGTTACAGATATTTGCTGCCTTTTGAAATTGGTCTTTGTTTTCTCCTTCCTTTTGAGCTTCTCTTGTATTGGTATTTTTTTGCCTACTGGATGAAAAAATGACCAAAAAAGAGATTTTTTTCTTCATCTTTGCCTTGGAAGTCTGACAGATAGGGACTCTTAAGCCCACACACCATTGTTAAATTATGATACAATATTGCTTCTATTTCTCTGCTCTCTTTTTCTGCTGCTGGAAGGATAGGGAAGTTAGGAGAGTGCTTTTGGAGGTGGGAAACCTGAGGAAGGAAGACCATGATTAAGGCAGTGAGAGAAAGAACACATTGTAAAGGGAAAGGAAGAGGTGCCCAATAGATGTGAGACTGGGGATCTGCACCCGCTGTCACAGAACCGGGATGTAAACCCTGAAAGCAGGCCCAAAGGGAAGGTTGTGTTTGGAGCCTCACTGGAGGCACAGGTAAGCTTGCAAATCCTGTTGAAGTGGTCACACAACAGAGTTCAACTTTGGCACAGAATGAAATATTCAGTTAAAGCATTCACTTCTCAAATGAGCGTCCATTTAACACGTAGAAAAAATTGTGTGTACTACAGATGTTCCAAGACAAGACAGCTAACATGTAAATATTTTGTTCTATTCCCTTTGGTGGATGGAGGCATTTGCCATGACTTCCTTGAAGCTGTGACCTGTTTCTGTGTGTTGTGTGACCTACTTGCTGGTGCCCCTGTGAGCAGTGGGGTTTCTCAGCAGAGCAGATGCACTTTGCTATGTCAGCCCCCCAGCTCGAGTTCTCAGGCAAGGGTGAAACAAATGGTTGGATGTCTTGCTAATACATGTACTCTTCTTAGGCTGTGGAATTTCAATGAAATCAATGGTAAAGCCTCAGCATGTCAGAAAACTAAATAACAAGAGAAAGAGAAGATATAAAAGATAGGGAGAATAAGGGTGTTTTTATATATATAGGTATATATATATATATAAAAAGAAAGGGAAAGCAGTAATTTTCATGTGCAGCTGGAGGAAGGGAAGACTGACAGACTGCCTGGAAAGAGCTTGGGGTGTGGAGGAGGGGCAGGCATAATGTACTTTTTTTTCCTGATGGAAATTAGAGTTCAGAATTTTGCTTTAACTTTTCTGAGCAAGAGCAGCAGTTGATTGATTGTGTTTTAATTAGGTGCTGTAACACGCACATGCTGTGGATGCATGTCTCTGAAAATTATGCCCTAAATTAACTCAGTAGTAGAAAGACTTCCTTTTTAGTGCAGTTAACAAACCAAACAAAACCCCAAACAGAAAAATGCCCTTAATCTATATTCATCTGTGGACAATTTAACTCCTAATTTAGTAATGGTACTTAAATTTTAAACTAATTTTCTGGTATGGTATATAATTGTTGGGTCACTTCAATGGTGATTTAGGAAAGTAGACTTGGTAATTACCTTGAGCACATGTTGGTTTCAAGACATGAATTTGACTGCTCTGAGCATGGGCATTACAAACTTGTTTGTCTTTAAAGAGTACCCATTATTCCTCAGAGAAACAACGAAGGCAACAAGACACTTGCTTTAGTTGAATAAAGTGTTAAAACCAAAACATGTTAGTTGAATAAGGTGTTAAATTGCCTACTGAAATTTTGGGAAACCATTTTTACTCTTTTCAACACTGGAAAAAAAGTAAGATGACTTATCTTCATTTTTGAGGGATTTATAGTATTAGTAATGCCCAATTAGTATTCCCTAATAATACTGCCATGCTATTTTGTTCCCTTTAAAGAGGATTTGGAAATGTAAATCTAAATTTTTAAAAATAAATCAGATCATGCTAAATTAATCATCAGTAGTTTTCACAGGAATTGTGATCTAGTCCTTGAAAGCAAACATGGAATTTTTTTGAGTATTTATTCTTTCCATATCCAGAACTCTTCATTCAAGTAATGAAGAAGTTAAAGCTTGTCAAGCTGTGGAATTCTCATCTGAATTTTAAGAAGTGGGATAAAAATTTGCAAACATTCTGCAGAAAAGATTTTAAATGTAGATAATTATGTCAAGATTGTACATGAAAGTTACGCTGAAGAGCAAAAGCTCCAAGTTCTTGGTGCAGCCGAAGCTCTCAGGCTGTCAGCTCATCGGTTCCTTGCTTTGCTTATGGCAGGGAGTGGCTGATGAAATGGGGGTGATCTCACAGGACACAGGCTGAGTGTCAGATTTGAAAGCTGCAAGCCTGTGGTTTCTCAGATGGTGTGTTAGTCTTGGTAACATTTTGTTTGTAATGAATCAACTTCAAGTATAGACAATCCTCAAACATCATCCTTCATATGTATATTTCATATGTACTGTGTTTAATCAGAGGAGCAAAAAATATGTTGGTAATGGAGAGAGAATAGCTTTCAGTGACTCCTCAGGTGTATGAAACTGATGTTTGTTAAATCCTGGAATGTCTTTCAGTAGTACTGGAAAGAGTCTTCCAGAATTCAAGTATTTTATTATTTGCAAAGACAGGAAAGGAATTGTTTTCCAATCTCTGCTTTTATGGCATGCAGTTAAAATGGAGAAGTAGAATCTCTCCCCCTCCTCCTGATCCTGCCCTCTGGCAGAAAGGTCAGTAGATGTTTGTGATCTCTGTCATTTGTATCTAAATTCAGCTGGCATGCTCTGTTGACTTGTAAATTTGTAATGGATCACAAGTTCATAAACAACAACAGCAATATAACATGGATAGAGGCCTAAATGCAAAGAGATTTGCAATGTCAGCTTTAATAACATGTAAGCTTCTCTCTAATATTTCTGCTAATTGATATTACATATCTTTCCAATATTTTGATTATCATTGACAAGAAATTTAGCTTGTGACTTTTATCTGATTTAGTACTTGAATTATAAATTGGGAAACAATTTCTAATGAGTACTTCAGGGGGAAGCAGTATTTCCAAAGGATTTGCCCTTGTAAGCAAAGGTCCCTTAATAATGGTTCTAGTTTTATTAGTTGGTTAAAAACAAGCTTTTAGAATATACAGTTCTCTTTTAGAAAAGTTACTATTCACCCAAATGTAGCTTGTGGAGGTAGAGTGAAGGCTTTGAAATGGTGGATTAAAGATTATTTGTAGAGACCTTACTCAATGTATTCTAACTTTCTGAGATGTAGAGCTCTTTCAAGGATAGAAAATAAATGACTTTTCAGAGGTTGGATGAGAACTAATTCCATGTGTTGCTCTGGGTGGTAAACATTGATTTCCTCTTCGATTGAAGAAGCTTAGAATGTGTGAAATCCTCTTTAAGATGAAGAGTTCCCAGTGCATCAATAGGGCCAGCTTTTTCCACAGTTACTGCAGTTTACTGCAATGCTTACATTGATGTGAATTGAGCAAGGACTTACTTATCTCAGTACATAATTTTGCAGATATTGATATTAATGCGGGAAGCAAAAGATATTCCTTGTGCTACACTTTTGGAAGACATTCTGCCTGTAATTTTTTTAGTGTTATTTTAACTTTAAAATCAGTAGAAGCTTATCACTATAAACTTCTCATGTAAAAAGATGAATTGTGATCATTTAACGAGAGCAAATTACAACAATACTGTATTGAGCTTCTAAGGTAGGCACATAGATGTCCACCTAATGTTTTTATTGCCATTCTGTTTTGGCAGATGTCTTTTCTTTTCCTGACACCATACTAAAAAATATATGGCATATATAGTAATCCTAATGGACTAGATGCATTCCTGAATTTAAAAAAAATATAGTGATAAGTTTTTGAATTCCAGGACAAATAAAATAAATTATTTTCTTTATAACCACTTCAACAATGGCTGGTATCTCAAGTTCTGTGTTTGGTTCTGCCATGGGTGGTCCCTGAACATGTACTTCAGCAGACTTAGAATAAAAGTCTCAGTAAAACACTGTCATTAGTTAATATACTTTATCTTCTGAAGAAGAAGTGATACCTTTTTCTCAATTTCTCTAAAGTCAGATAATATCAAAACAAGAGCTGTAGTAAGGATGGATGCATATATGTGTTTGACGTCTCCTTGATGAAGGCTGTTAAAGTGCTTCCTTTCTGTGGACATAATCAAATGCCTGGATTCATGTGAGGTATAGAGAAACCAAAGCCAAGTCTGTCCTCAGCTTTATGAGGAATAGAAAAATTAATCCATGTCCAGTGAACACAGTGCAATTGTATTCAGAATTCCTGTTTTTTCTGCTTATAGAAAGACTAAAACACTGGGTTTTTTGGTGCCTATCAAAATGTTCAACACTTGAATTTGTTACTAATGTGTTCATTTTAACTGTCTTGTATGTGAGATACATTTGCTCAGACATGAATGTGCATTCTTGACATAAATCTTGAGACAGAGGTCGTCTGGTGAGGAGGTAGTAGATTTCTCCAGTAGATTGTCCCTGCCAATATAAATTTCAATAACGTTTAATAGTATCTGGGTATCATTTTGTGGGTAGTTTGAGTGCCTGCCAAAGATCTATTTGGGGAAATAAAGTAGAAGATTCCCGATGTAGTATTTGTTCCTGGAAAAGAGCTGAATCTCCAGTCTGAAGAGTAAAATCAGGCTGCTTGCTGGACCCGTTGAGTCACTCTTGGAGTCAGGGAGATCGTTCTGGACCAGTAATACTCAGCACATTCACTGGTGCTTTTCATTCTGTCATCTGGACTACAGTTACTAATGCAAATGATGCACACTTGGGCGGGACTGCAAATATGTTGAAGGACACAGTGAGAATTGAGCATAATCTTGGCAGGTTGGAGAAGTGGTTGAGGAGGAAAGTGGTATGACATCATGTAAAGAAAAGCATCAGATCTTAGAGTAAGTAATAAGGTAATAAGGAGTAGTAAGGGGCATAAAATGCATGAACACAGAGTAGAGAATAACTGGCTAGGGGGCAGTTCTGTAGAAAAAAGATCTGATGTTAATGTTTAGTCTGTGGTCCACAAAGGCTGAAGGGTTAAACTTGTGAAAAGAATGTCAGAGTGTACACAAGAAGCCTTGTGAAATAATCCCTAAGGCCTAAAGTGAAGTGTGTGGTGTTTTATTCTGGGCATCCTCCAGGGAGGAGGTGAAGTAGTAGGAGTGCAGAAGAGAGCAGTGAAGAGAATCAGCCTTAGATAACTTGGTGTCTGGAAGAGAACTGAAGTATCTGGGATGGTTAATCTAAAGAAGACAAAATAGAAGAGGAGATTTAAAAAATAATCTTCAAACACTTAAAAGTCTGCTGAAAATAAGAAGTCCTTTGTGTACAGTGTGGTTAGGAAAAGTCTTAAAGAACTCTAAACTGCTCTAGTAAGGTAGATGCAATTTGGGAAAATACTTCTAACAGAAAATTCTGTCAAATTGTCAAGCAGATTGGGATATCATGGAGTCTTGATTGTTTGATTTCTTTCTCATCTGCTGTTGGATTTTTCTCAGGAAAACCATAAATCTTGATTCTTCTATGGACAATGGATAGACTAGACAACTTTTTATAATTGCTTGTATCCCTTTTCTTTGTGGGGGGTGTTGTTTGTTTGGGGTTTAGATTACTTTTATCTTGCTTCTTAGTGTTTTTTTTTTCTTTTTGGCACTTCATGTTGGACTGCAGATTGGTCTCAAGTGCCCTTATAGATGAGACATTTTGGACACTGTATATGTCTTTTCAAGTGTATAAAATACTATGATTTAGCCTACTGGGCCCAAATTTCTCTGAACAATTCTCAACAAGATCTAGTAGTAAAAGGAAAAATGCTTTTATTAAGAAAACTGACCTTAAAAGACTATCAAGAATAGGTAATTTTTCTTCTATGATGATTTGAGAATTATGGCTTGGGGTCACATCAAAAACTGCAAGCAGATTTGAGAGTGAAATTGTTTAATTTGTCCCTCCTCCTTTCCATTTTATCAAACTGGCAATAATGGAGAGATGTTTTTTCATATTTCACTTTTTAATTTGATCTATTAAATTAATTTTAAATATAAACTAGCTTCATGTACCTACTTAAGGCTCTTTCAAAGTCTGAATATCTTGGCACATTTAATATAACTGGAATATTGTATAGAAATTCCTTGTCATCTATTCTGTTTTTGCTTTTTATTGCCGACCTTATAATTCAAACACACATAACACATGCCCAGCTGGTTTAACTTAATTATGTTCAATTTATGTAACTTAAACACCAGTTTTTAGAGATTTGATTTCTGTGCTTCTTTGAGCACTGCTGTTGGCTTAAAGGACCAGCTGTACGGAAGAAATTCTTTAAAAATCGCACCTTTGGTTTTATGTTCTTTTTTCCCCCCCTTTTCTTTATGGGATCCTTTTCTTTTTGGATTTCAATTAGGTTGGTAAAATACTCCTTTAAAATCAACATAAGCAAACTTATGCAATAATAAAGGTGTAGTTTGCCTAAAATGCATTTAAAATACTCTCAGAAATTAGACCATAGGATGTTCATGAAATGTGAAAATGTAATAGCAGGATAATTTTTTCCTCTGTTTCTCGGCAGAGACTCCATTAAATGGTTGTCTGAAAATAATGCTGTGAGCAGCAGGCTGAAAAGTTTGCTACTAGCACTGCAAGACCACGGATCATCTGTTGTATGTCTGTTGTATGGGCAAGTGGGATGGAATTAGACTACTTGGGGACTGGAGAGCTGAGTGGTGTGTATATGTAGATGTTGCCCTTTATAAATGTTCATCACTCCCTTCCTTCTGTGGTCAGTGAGGCACTTCACAAAGGTGATTCAGAACTTGGTGCGAATCATCTTTTGGAGGTCCTGTTTGTGTAGGAAGAGAAGGAAAATTGTGCCTTTCACTCAGGGATTCAGTCAGCTGCTTAAAACTAGGCTGGGCAGATGTAAGCCAAGATCCTGCATCTTTGAAAAGTAAAACTAAAGAACAAACAAAAAATCACATTCCTGTTACCTGCCTTGAGCTGTTAGATCCATTTCAGGATATGAGGTGACCTGTCAATACAAGATTCCAGAGTTCTGAGTACCTGTCTCATTTTGCATGTACTCTTGGGGTGTGTGTCAGGCCACATTCCCAGCTTTAGGCAGGCACAACAGTTTGCATTTGAGAGCCTACCATGGTTCACATGGACAAGAGTCTCAGATGGGAAACTTACTCACAGCAGGTAAATGCTTAGTATGGCAACTAAGTATACTTACTACTTAATACAGTAAAATAAATAAATGTATACACACACATTCAACAGCCAGTCCCTGCTCCCCTAACACCCATTCTCACTCCACTTCTGGAATCTTTATTTGAGAGAGGAGAATGGTTATACACATCCATCCATCTATCCATCCATCGATCCGTCCGTCCGTCTGTCCATCCATCCATCTATCCCAGTTCTACTTCTCGTGAAGTAGGAGAATAGTTCTGGTCACTGCTGTGGTGATGTTATGAGTGCGTCAGAACTGAAAACAAATACAATTAACCAAAACCATTTTTTAATATAGAAAATGTTTCTGAGCCTGTATTTTGAATATTTATTTCTAGAATACCTGCCATTTTAAAGCAGAAGTTCATGGCGAAAATGTCAATAATTTTTCTTAAACTGTTTTGCTTTGGAGATGGTTTTATTCCAAGAGGAAAGATAATTTCAGATGTTTTTCTTCTTCATGGATTCATTTTTTCCTATCCATTCATTAACCACAGCAAAAATACTTGCTCTGCTTTGTTAGGTGTGTCCTTTTGGACTGCGTCTTTTAGGCTGTGTTCAGACTAAATTTAGAGGGAGCTTCACCATTTGTTGCAATCCTGTAATTATAACTGCAGCAACCTCAAAATTGATCCAACGAAATTAAAACACAAATTGCTTCTGCTGCTCATGCTGTTTGGATCACCTGAGTATTTCTGCAGTTAGTGATACTTCTGAAATTGGAGAATTTTTGGTTTTGAAGAAGTGGGAGAAAAATAGCCCAGCTGAGCTTTGACATTAGAAACCTCTCTTGGCCGTATTTCTGATGATTTCCCTCTGTTCCCAGTATCTGGGGGCTTTCCATCCAGTCATGACCCCTATGGCAAAGTGCCTTAGCCCTGCTGGTCAGATGATGTCAATAATTCAGATCACATTATGCTGGCAATTCAATCAAATAGAAAGTTACCTATGTTTCAGAAACATTTAAAATTCCTAGTTATATAGGAAGTTAATTTGAAAGAGCAGCTGAATGCCTTCTGGAAAATTTGGAGAATTTCTCTTTAGTACCCAATTTGCTGGCTTGCTCTTACCGTATATTTTCTGAATTTCTCTAACCTTGTTCTTGATGACAAAAGACATTTGCATGAAAACAGGATCTTTGTTTCTTAAGTGTTCATCTGTTCCTGCTGTTTATTTCCAACCTAAAGTCATAATCCTCTGTTTGTGGCATCACAATTGGTTGCAGTGGAAATTATTATGTCATCACAAACGGAGGATTATGACTTCAGGTGGGGGGGATAAGCAGCAGGAACAGATGAACTCTTAAAAGAAAAAATGCTGTTTCATGTAAATGTCCTTGGTGATAAAGAAGAAAGGGAGGTGAAATACAGAAAACCAGAAAATTGGTATGGGCAGATGTGTGTCTGAACAGTAGGGCAGCAGATTTTACTTCAGGCAGGAGTAGCTATTTTAAATTAAGGACATGTCCATGTAGAATTTAGGCTTTTAAATATTTTCCCCTCAATTAAAAAAAAAAAAACTGATGTTGTTACTCAAATACTGAGATGACTACACTGTTCAGGGAGAGATTTTTCATCTTTGTTAAGCATTCTTTTATTCCTTTGTGTATCTGTTTGTCAAGTCACTTCTAATCTTAAGGGACTTTCCCTTTTTGTGCCTGCTGATAGGATTTTCAAGCCCAAACCCCACCATTTGGAATGGAGCATCTGCCCTGTGTGAAGCAGGATGACCATGGTGGAAGCTCATCTAAACCACACTGCTGAGCCAATCAGTCAAATGCTTTTCACAGGCTGTTTCCATTTAAAACCACAAGCAGCAAGCTGACATTTCTCTTCAGCATCATAAGATAGAAAGCTCTGAAATACCCAGAAGCAATCTCAGCTTGTACCTTATTTGGCTTTATCTGAGCATTTTCCCCCACCCCCCTCCATGCCACAGTTGCTCTATTCTTTAGTAAAAGGAGGTTAAAAAATTATTGATGCAAACTAAAAGGTTTATAAGAACAGAAACTAAAATAACGAATAGAAATGAGGATAGGGAAAGATTAGTAATAAAGCCTATTGTGTGCTTTCTGTGGTAGAAGCCAATTTGACTTGCTTTCATTAAAATTCTCCTTGTTAACTCAGGTTATGTGTTGGTGATGGACTATTTGATGTCTGAGAAGGGGTGAGAAGTTAGCTGTCTAATGATGGACTAATTAGAAAGCCCATCCTGGCAGGATCCATGGAAATTGATTTGCACAGTGCCATTTTTGCTAATGACAGTCATGAATACTTTTGCAGTCCTTTACTTACTCTTCCTACCCACAGCTAATGAAAGAGAAGCAATCATTAAAGAGCTCAGCTATAGTCTATCTGAAGTTTTCTTTGCCTTGTAGGAATAGCCATCCTTTAAGAACTTCAGCTTTAAGTAATATTCTTCCTAGAGAAACACGTGCCTGATGTCTGCCTCCTCTAAAATGAGCATGTTTTTTCTATTGTATCTGTTTTTGAGTTATCCTCACTGAATAGAGAGTCAGTGTCCTTTCTGTGCTATTTACAGAAAATGACCATCACTGCATGGGACTAGAAGAAACCATAAATATGTAGTATGAATAAAATTAAAATTCATTAGACAGTTTTTCCTACAAGGGCATAGCATGTCCATCCACAACTAGGTCAAGCATTTTTAATATTTATCAGTCTAAGGCAAACAAAAACTATTACTCTTATCTCCTCTCATGATTATATTTACCCAATTGCTTCCAGATGCCTTTTATCTGCCCAGATGGTATTTGCCCAGCCAGGTCCATATGGCCCAGTATTCACAAACTAGAAGTTTTTGCAGAAAGATCTCCAGAATAAAATATGACAATCAATGCAGTGTGGCTACCCATAAGTACATCCTTCATTGTCCGTATGGCTCTAGCTTGCTACCCGACCACCTTCCAAGCTTCTGAAGGCCTTTTCTGGTCAATAATGATTAGGCATTGCATTGCTCTTCTCTTTAACTTACACAAGTTCCTGTAAATTCTGCCATAATTAAAGAAAAATACAGACCTTTTCAACTGTCCCTAAACTTACCTCTTTTAGATGTGTTCTGATAGATGAAACAGGTAGCTGGAAGTATTCCATTAAGTTCCAGGAGGTAGCAGTACCAGAGTTTTCATGTTTTTGGTGAAATGAATGTCCAATAAAATCTGTCAGGCAAAGGTGGAATTTAAGAAATAGAAGGAATAGAAGGAAAAGTCTAAGTGGAGAAACAGCTGGGAGTTGAAAGTAAGAGGGCAAGCAAGAGAATGGTGAAACATTGCTGTCAGGAGTGAAGGAGTCTGAAGTCGTGCAGTGAAGACTGGAAACAAGGGGAATGGATAGCTTGAAGCTGCTGTTATCTGGATGGACTAGAAGAAGGGATAGCAAAGGAATCAGAGTTATCAAAGACAAAATAAGAATGGAAAAGGAAGGAGGAAGGCTTGAATGACTGTATCTGAGTTTCTTAGGTTTCTTCCTGGTTAAAAGAGACAAAAAGGAAACAGGAGTTCTTGGGGTGCCAGAGGCAGGAAGAAAATGGGGGAAACTTGGAAATCTTCATGTGGTATTCTACTTAGAGGACAGCTAATTTCCTCTGCAACAGGGAGATTATATGTAGACAGTATCACAAAAAAACCATCATGTTGGTTTCAATGGCTAATTTAAATATGAACAAGAAAAGTCCACTTAATTGTACTGAAAATTAGTTACTTTGACATAACAAGGGGGGGGGGAAAGGTTGTCCATGTTGCCACAAAAGAATTTAGGTGAGGTCAGGACTTTATTTTTGAAACTGAGCCTGATCAATTTATCTTGAGCCTGCATTCACTCCTTTACTTCGAAGAAGTTCCTATACATTAGTTCCCTGAAGCAAAAACCTTATCTGATTTTAACAGTGAAAACAACTGTAAGTGTATTTTTCTAATGGCTTGGGATTTTCCCCGAAAGAAGAAATTTTCTAATTTAAAAATTTATTTCTAGTTCCTCCATTCAAGTTTTGTTTTGTAGCATCTGTAAAATATATATGCATGCACGTGTTATACCTATATATGTATATATGAGAAGCATCTGAATATGATAGGTGCAAGATTTTGAATTTCTTTCCTGTTTCAGTATTACCACCCAGCACTAGCTACTCATTAGTTTTGTGAGCTTTCATAATATTTATTCCTTTTTGTTCCTGTAATGCAACCTACAAAAGATGATAAGAAGAAATGGCAAACCTTTATGTACCACCTGCGCTATTATTGGAGGGGGTTTTCAGTAGTCCTGTAATGCGTATCATTCAACATCTAAATATGCTAACACATGTAAAGAAACAACTAAGACTTTCTTTAAATTAGCCTTTTATTGGCATTTCTGATGTGCTAAACTTAAAATGAACCTGGAAGAGCAATTGAATGAATGTGTAGCTCTGATAAAGATATTCCAAAATGGCAATCGGGGATGACTGTCCAGTAGAGCAGACATCTCCAGTAGAGAAGATTTATACATAGACCATGTTAGGACTTTCAGAAGTAATATTTAGAAAAAAATAAATTATGAAAGATATGGGTATACAGTAATGTGATCCACTAGCATTGCATAATATACAGTATTGATGACCGATCTTTTTAAAGAAATATTGCTATATTTAAACTCAAACTTTGGTTTAATTTAAAGTTCAGGTCATGTGTAGCTGTTTACTTACAAGTAAATAGTTTAGATTAATGACTTGTTGGTGTGCTTAGGACAAAATAAATGTCATTATGGACAAGTGGTTTGTAGTGTCATTTACTCCTGCACAATTCTGATACACATATTAGTTAACTTTACTATATTCTGTAAAGCAGATATAAAACCACATTGAGTGATGGAATTTTGCTGAGACAGGATTAACATTGATCATTTGGTTGAGTATCTGTATGCAGTACTCAACTCTGATGTGTTCCTTCTGTATAGAAAACATCCGTTTCTGAAGAACTGCTGTATTTTAGAGAATTTGATAGCTGTTGATAATGGATGTGATGGGGAGTAGGCAGCCACTAGACAGTGAGTTCACTATAATAATTATAAAACGCTCTGTGAATATATCTTTTACTCATCCAGTTCAGGTCAGAGGTGTAACCTTCATAGACACTGAACAACCTGGCTGCAATGAAGCCAAACAGTAAAAGAAAGGCCACATTAATGAAAAAAGAATGAATTATGTTAGAAACCTAAGACACTGTTAGAAAAACTAGTGATCTACCTAGCTCGTATCTGGTGTCTTGCTGTCTAAAAAGAAATCACCTACACAGTTTTGTTCTCACCTAAATGCAGCCTTTGTTCTGCATTATACTTTCTCCCCCTTCACATGTACTTCTCATCTTTCTTCCCTTAACGTGCCCTTTCCATTTCATATTCCCAGTGGAATTGCACTACTTCCTATGCAGGCTCTCTTCCTTTTTCCCACTGCCAAGAACTTTGTATTCTCTCTTCCCTTTCTTCTTCATTATATTGTATTTACCTGCCACTAAAATTTGCTTTTGTGAGCTATAGTACTCTTGCTTTTCCTCAACTGTATTTTAAAAGAAGAAGAATTTGGAGTTGTTTTATGGTGGTCAGTCTTTTAAGGTGGATGTGTACCGTGAAACTTCTGTAATTCTCCACTGGGAGTTTTCCTTAAGCAGAGCCAGTTGCCTTGCAAAGCACAAAAATGAGATGATTTCTGTCACTTCATGCTCAAGGTGGAGATTGTTTCAATAGACCTGCTGAAATATCCAAAGATGCCTAGCTTCTGTGTCCTGCTTTATTGGGAAATTTCTTTTACAAGATGTTTGGATTTACTTTAAAAAAAAAAATTTAAAATGTTTCTGTTGCCCTTGTCATCTTCTGTTCGCTTGAGTTTACTGCAGTCAGAGATTACTGGTGAAAGCCAAGGCAACAAGTGAGCTTTGGGTAAACTTTAATGCCAGGGGCTCCTCTGGAGCTGCTGTTGCTTGTATTATGAATCTCTTCAGAGTTTTGCTCCAGGTTTTACTTTCCTGTAAGAGGGAAATCAAAACCCTTGTGCAGCTGGTAAAGCCAGCATTTCTATTCTGGAAAGTCTGTCCTGGATTTCATCATTTATTTAAGACCGCTGAAGTATTGGAAGTATTTTCATTGTTCTGAAGTGTAATTGAAGGAGGCAGTTACAGAAAGCCTTTTGTGTGTTTTCAGTGGAGTGGTTAGGAAGCCTAGTCAGGGAACAGAGAAAGTCTTCAGAATTAAGGTGATGAATCACAATGTTCAAGTTCAACAATAATGACTGCTAGAATTATTTTTTGGTAACTCATTGACTGAAATATGTTTTTAATAGTCATACTTCATGTTACTTAAAAAATGGGAACCTTCAAATTATTTTTTTAGTGTAAGGAGTACACATAAAGAATAGAAAAGTTATCTTGGTTTAGTTGCCTGTTTAGAAGAGAAATGAGTAGAATATTCTTGTGTTACCTATTCATCAGTCATGTACATTTTCTGCATACTGTGATTTCATCAGAGAAAAGTTTGCTTATCCCTGGGGAATTGCAACAGCAAGCTTGTGAGTCATCCTGCATTGGGTAGCCCTTCTAATCTGCCTTTCCCAACAACCTGTCCTAGCAAAACCAAAGAGTTAATATGCTTTGCACTTCAGTGTCCCCTCCTTGCCCCCATGTTTTTCCTTGACTGGGTATAGTCTGATTTTATTTAATCAGGTGAGGTGAGGAAGAGGACCCTGCTCGATTTTCTTGGTCACCATGTTGAGCATGCTTGGCTCACTGCCTGTCTGTAGATATTATTTGATTTTTCTCTTTATTCCCTTCACAGTTGGGTAGCATAATTTAAAGAAAAAGACCCAACAAAACAAGCAATAAAATCTTCACAGCTTTGAAAATCTGTAGTAAAGGATCCATAACTTTATTTAGAACTTGAGACAGAATAAAAAGGGTCATATATAGTTTTCTCTAATATAATTTTTCAGGCTGTGCTAAAAGGAAATTAAGACCTTTGCTTAGAGAAACATCTTAGAGAAAACAGGAAAAAATAGTTAACTGGAATTTTGATACATTTCTTAGTTTCTAAGCTTACAGCCTGAAGTCCCTCAGAGTATTATGTTTACATAGGTGTAATCATGGGTCATAGAACACCATTGTTTTCAGCATTAGGAATAAGTCTTTGTCTCAAAAACCCCCAGTAGTTTGATACTCCAGAAGTATAGTGTATGAAAGCTGAAGAACAGATACAGGAATGTGATTATCAGTGGAACCTTTGCTGAGTGTAACACTTTGCTCCTGTAGCCTCATTTGCTTTCTTCAAATGACTCAATAGCACAAGAACAGGAATTTTGAAAATGGCAGGTCAGTTATGAAGCATCTGTTAACACTAAACGTTAATTAACTTAGAAATGGTTGTGGTTGGTTTCCCACAGCAAACATGCCCTACACAGACAGGCTTTGTATGCATTGTCTCTGTAGTGCAAGAATTTAATTCTCTAAGTTAGGCATGATTCCATTTAATTAGACACATATGTTTTCATTCAAATCAAATTACACAGACTAGTTCCTTAATTCAAAGAATTTTAATTTTGAAAGTCCTAACTCTGCCTGAGACACTCTTGACCCAAACCTATCCCAGGGCGTCACCTGTCCAGAGATACTGCACAAAATTCTAGGCCATGGCCCAGCAGATAGGGCAGCACTGTAGCCTTTGCTTACTCTCCAGAAGGGTATGTGCTTGTTACCTTGCATAAGTTGGCTGTTACTGACACTCCATGTGTATTCTGAGACTTCAGTGAGGGAACTGTGCTTGTGCTCTTGGCCCAGCTACCCCTGACATGCCAATAACAACTGGATCCCAGTTTGCCAGTAAGTTTGGATTACTGGATTTCGCACAAGGCAAGTTTCATTCCCATGTGTCTAAAAAATGGTAGTTTCCTCAGACTATGAAAAAGCTCTAGGATGCCATTAATAGTGACAAAACAAGAGACTGTTTTATTGCTGCTGGGAGAAGTGCCTGGTAATTGTTACCAAACAAGGCATCCAGCTTGCTATGACAGGCAAAAATCTAAGTTAGCGCAGGTATGTTTTCCATTTCATTATGGATGCAAATAAAGTTAGAGAGAACAGCTGAAATACATTATTGTGTATTGTGTCTGCTTGAAATACTTTGGATTTGTTGGTAAGGGGTAGCATGCTTGGGAAATTGTACCATTTAACCAATGTTCACAGCAATAGACACATTCAAACTAAGTCAATGCATCTCTCCCTAAAGATATTTTAAATTTGAGGGTATACTGCCACATAATTATGTAATTCTAATGTGTATGGGGTATCTTCTTGGTAGAGTATTTTGTGCTCTTCTCTGCAGGTCCATCTCTGCTAGAGCAAGATCATTTTCTGACACTGAAGAAAGAGATTTATATTGACTGACTAATGGCCAATCCAATGATTAAACTTGCTGATTCTTCTGAAATTCCTAGCTACTAGAAGGAGAAGTCAGAAGTGACAGGAAGTGAAGGAGTAAAATAGAAGAAATGCATCTATTAGCGGTAAAAGTATAGACATAATATTCTCACTTTACTAATGGGTTTTTTGAATCTTAATTTCTTTTTGTGAGCGGATAGGCAGTAGGCATCCATGCCTGATGCTTCTTCAAAAATATGTTTCAATTTATACTCATTTATTGATTATATTAATTTATATTCATGTAAGCAAGTAGAATGTGACTATTCTTCTTTACTTACTGAGCTGGAACTATATACTGCAATATTGATTTTATCAGTCTCCTGTGTTAGAGACCAAGTGTGAGGCAATCAAGAATCTACCATGAAATATTTTTATCAGGCACCTTTAATCACAGGTGTCTGTCGGGATGCAGCATTGTTCAGTGTTACTCTCAGAGAACTTGAGTTCATGAGATGCTGCTTTGAATCTGCAGAGAATAGTAGGTTTAGGGAAGGAGGGAGGAATACTTGTCCTTCCTAAAGCTTTTCTGTCAAAATGTCTAGATGTCTTTTTATATTAAGAGATTCTGGAATTATGCTTAGGTGTGTCCACAACAGTCTTCTGCACTTAATTTAATAATTTCTTTTTCTTGCAGGAATATTAATGTTAATCTTGTTACAAGAGTGACTTCACAGGATTTCAGGTCTGTCTCTGCAAGCCTAGAGATCTATGAAAGAGACTAGAAAAAAAATGGAGACATATGGGCTAGACCTTTAAATACTCAAGTTTTTCACAGGTAGAAGTCAAAGGCTTGGTAAGGTGAGAGTTCAAAGCACAATTATTTACTTCTGTGTTTTGAATCAGAGGAAGATGAAAAATTCTTATTCCTTCCAGCAGTGCAATAAGTGAAGTAGGTGACATAGCAAGGAATGCTTAGTGGCACATGTGTTGTCTCATAGTCTCAACCTGAAACTGTGACGGAGTTAAAACTAGATGGGATTAAACACTTTGCAATATTGCTTCTACTGGAGCTCTGTAGAGGTGACTGGGTAGCTGGGAAACCATGAAGTGTCAGATGAACTGGAGTGGTTGTTGCCAAGTGAGAGAAATAATGGGCAAGGTCGGGTTTTGGTCTGATCCATTTTACAATCATTCTCACTTTAAAAAAAAAATCCAAAGTTCTTGCTTTAGGACATAATTTTACAATCATTTTCACTTAAAAAAAAGAATAAACTCCAAAGTTCTTGCTTTAGGACATAATTGACATTTCCTTTAGGCTAGTTAATTCCTTTACGTGCTTTTCAGAATCTGCCTGTAAACATCTCATAATGATTGCTTTGGAAAGCAGTCTGCTGAATCCTACCCATTATCCCTTCCAGCCAGCACTTTGTATCTCATTGTGCCTATGCATTCCAGTATAAGTTTCCTTTTTTTAAAATATAGAATACTTTTATACCTATGGTATTTTTGTGCAACTGTGGGAAGTGCTGGAATTAGAGATACTGTGAACTTTAAAGTCATGATGGCTCTTAGGGACACTGGTGATACATAATTACGAGTGCTTTACTGAGAGTGTTTAAATTCTTCTTCCTATTTTTTATTGACACCTTTCTTGTAAAATTGAAATCTAGAGCTACAAGTGTTACATAGTCCTACTTAATGCCTTGTGTTGAAGTTCCAGTCTTTGCCCCATGTTTGTTCTGTTTGTACTACTCAGGAGAAACAAATGAAGCACTGAATATACTGAGCATGGGAACACCTCCAAAGCATTTGTATTATCATCATAGAAGCAGGAGCAGCGGTATATTATTAGTGTGGCAGGTCCAAACCTCCTTTGAACTGCAGCTGCTCTGGAGATCTTCCTCTCAAACTAGCTGCTCAAAGATGTCCTGAGCAGATCTGTGTTGTGTCCTGCAGAGCTCTCTCACTGTAGCATTTCCAGCCCCTGACTGGGAGGCAGCCTGTTGGAGAGTGCTGCCAGCTGATTTACGTCATGCCCAGGTTGCTCCAGCTTACTGTGGGGAATGCTTAGAATAAGCTGTACTATGGAATAAGCAGCTTATTTGCCAAGTCTTTTAATCAGCATAATGCATTTTGCAAAATTCTAGGTAGACAGATACTCAGATAGAGGGGGTTCTTCTGCCTTCCCCTTCTGTGTCCAGTTACATGCATCTCCCTAACTTTGAACATGAGGTGAGCAATCTCCTGCTGCTGTTCTTCTCTACTCTGTGCTGTCAGGCTGTATGGAATAGAGTTTCTAAATGCCTGTCACAGACTGTTTTGCACACAAGTGCAAAAAGGCAGGTTAGTGGGAAGTACACAGAATTGGTGACATACTGAGTTGCAAAACAAATGTTGGTTGCTTCAAGGCAGTAGAAGGCAATACATACAAATGTTAATTCATGATGTCAATACAAATGCTCTCCTCTTTAGAAAGCCTTGGGATGTCCTCAGCCATGTGGTTGTCATGTAACAGCACATGGCCCTTTTCATATAACAGCATATGGCCCTTTTTGTCTTTTTCATTGGTACAACTAATTTGTAGAATTAGGGAATATTTTGCGAGTTTCAGATATGTCTACTTCATCTCACTTTCTCATTTAAATAGTTTCATTAATGTCTGTCTCACTAAGGCCATCTCTTATAATGCAGTTCTCCTTGCATTTGTGACTTTTTTTTCCTTTGTAGAGAGTTGCCACAATAAGGCTTTTCTTCCGTCATTGGAGAATTTCTTATTGTCATAGTTGCTAAACCGGAATAAAGCAGCTATTAGCATTTTCAGATACAGAAGGGTAACTGACACAATTAAAAGAAAACTGGTGGTTTTCACCACAGTTTGGGCTACAATGTTACTGATAAGATCGTATTCAATGAGTCATTTGTCCGAAAAGGGAGAGTCTGTTTTTTTCCAAACTGGAGTTTCTTGACTCTTAGGCTGATCCACACTCTGCTAGATGATGAAACCTAGAGTCTTTGCAGACGAAGGATCAAGTGTGAGATCAGTGGTGTCTAGAACAAGACTCAGTACCTACTGCTAGTGGAGAGCAGGCAGCGTCACAAGCAAGGTCCCATTCAGAACAGGGATGTCACAAGCCAGCCTAAGGATGTTGAGATGGTTATTTGACAAGCACAGAGAGGCATTGGCATGCTGGATTGATTTTACCCTGGATCAGCCTTACTATCTTCTTGATTTGAGCTGAGAGTTTGCTCTAAATTTGCCTAGATTAAAAACAAAACCCAGAACTTCTTGGTTGGTATTTCATTTTAATATGGCTGCCTATGTTGCTGGTTCTTTCTTATAGCGAATGAAACAGGTGGGGTTAAAATTGAGTTGCTAGCTCAATTCTTTGGGCTTCTTTCATTGCAAGCTCAGGAAAAAAAAAGGTATGGGTGGAATCTGTTCTGAGCTGTCAGCTCAGATCGAGTATGGTCTGTGCAGCTCAGTGCAGCATGCAGTGTTTACTGCAGACAAAAGAGAAGGAAGTATAGTTAATTCCTGCTGCACCATTTTCTGTGAAACCTGAAAAGAATGGTAGGAGCATTTTGATTTTGTTTCTGTTTTTGTAAAAGCCATTTTGTGTTTCCTAAGATGTTGTTCACAATAAGCCAGATGTCAGCAGAACCCAGACCAGAACTCAGCCCTGCTTTTCCTAACACCTTGTGGTGCACTGGGAGCCTCGCAGGAAAATCTCAGTCATCCATCCTTAACCCATCCTATTTTGCCACCATTTCCCCTAAACAATAACCCAGCAGAGTCCTGCCTCACGCTGGTCTCGGCTGCAGGCTTTTCAGTCAGCACCGATAATTAGACTTTGAGATAAGCCATCTGCTTGCTGGCCGCCGGTGGTCTGTGGTCTTGGCGCTGAGCTGCCGAGGCCAGTGACAGGTGTGCCGCAGGAGAGGCCTGGCAGTGACACAGCAGCCGCTGCCGAGAGCCGAGCATCGCGCTTGCAGTGGAGCCCCGACGTGCCGCGGGTTGCAAGCAGCGCGGGCCGGCAGCGGCGCGGAGTGTGCGCTAATGAGGGCAAGTCGGGCTGGGAGGGCAGAGGCCTCAATTCCGTGACGAATTCATTATTTCATCAGGCTTTTGAGCATCCAAGCAGGGATGGGAAGGCATGTTTTGCCCAAGTTAATTCTGGCTGATTATAAATGGAGGGGAGCAGGGAAAAACCTGGCTCTTAGATGCTGTTTGCTCTGTGGTTTTGGCAATCTTGTCCTCTTTATACCGATCAGCACTACATGAAGCTGCAATGGGATAGATAGCTCAAAGTAGCACCTTATTAGAGGTTTGGAGGTACTAGGTATCTGTTTCAGGTTTTGTACTGTGATTGAAAGACCTTCCTTCGTTTAGAGTCACTTCCAGTTCTTCCTTTGTTTCTTGTCTTGCCCATTAGAAGGATTTAGTCAGAAATCTCTTCCTTGTTGCAGGCTTCTTTCTGCTGTGACTGTGATGTTAGAGTGCAAAATATTATTATTATTATTATTATTATTATTATTATTATTATTATTCCAGTCTAGTCCAGTTCTTACTGATGAACGAAGAACCTGTCTTCTTTTTCTTGTTGTGCAGTGAACATCTTGCATGAACAGAGAGAGATAAATGTTTGGTTTCTTTTCTTTGCAAAAGCAAGCAGAAGCTTAGCTCAAATCGGTCTCTTTCCTCCCAGCTAGATTAACAGTAGGATAGCTGCAATTTTTATTTGACAGGAAATTTCTTACTTGTAAGGGTAATCCCATGAATTCCAGCTCTGTGGGTTGGCTGGCTTCAAGGGCATCCCAGAGGATGTAATGGCCTCATTCTGGACCTAGGAAAAAAATGGAAGTCTTTCTATGAACTTAATGGTCAGAAGTTTAAATCCTAATATTTGGAGGCTAATTTCATACACTTTTGTAGTAATGCGGTGAAATTGTCAACAACTGCAAAGAGAGGATTAGGTGCCCACCTCTGCCTTTAAATAAAAAGGAAACAGAAGTGTTGGTATGTTAATTACTTGGAACATACTTCTGATTCTTCAGTGATGGAAACTGTGAAAACCCCCGCGTTCAAAGCAGATGCAGCAGTGACTGCCATATGCAGTGTGGGGGCAGTGTGGTGTGAGCAAGTGCCAATCCATCAGTTTAATTACAGCTGGGGTCTGATATCCCAAGCAGCAATTTGCCTTTCTGCCTTCCCTGGTGAATGAAATCATCTTGGTACTAAGAGAGGAGAGGGACTCAGGAATAAGCAAAGGATAACAGGGCAAAGTAAAAAAAAGAAGGACTATCAGTGGAAACCATATCAGATTAACAAACTTTAATTACATTTAATTTTAATCCTTAACATTTATCTAAAAGGTGATTGAGGGAAGGTTTATTAGGATTCTGTGTCCCTATAGCCCTTCTTTGAAAGAACACTGAACAAGATGATTGCTTGTGTCTCTAATTAGAAGGTTTTCCCCTCTTGATCACCTAAAGTCAAATTCATTTACTCAGCTTGAAACAAGGATTTAATTTGATTTTTTTTTTTTTGCATCAAAAGATGTCTCTCAAACATGTTACAGAACCATAGCCTGCTAATCAAGACAGAACCCATTACCAGCCCAATTTTATGAATATTCACATCAGAGGACAGCACCAACCTCATTAGGAAGGGTGTTGCAATCATTATTAAACTGTTGGAGTCCATTATGATTCTGAGTGCTGTAATGATGACTGATACCCACTGAGGGCAGCTGAGAAGAATACTAGAGCGTAATGACCTCACCTTTTTTCATAAGCCTATAGGGACTTTAAAGGCTTTCAGCTAGTTTAGTTTGTATTATTTTGATCAAGTGCGTGAAAATGATCTTAATGCCCTTGATTCTCTTGCTCAAGTGATGTGAAGAGAAACACAAAAGCAATTAGGGAATGTGGAGGTTATGTTTGGGTGATATGGTAAGTCAGTAATATAAATTCTTTCAGATCTTAGGTCTCCATTAATGAGTAGATCCTTGTCAGTTGGACTAAAAGCTCAAAATTGATAAGCTGGATCAAGC
Source organism: Anthoscopus minutus (assembly GCA_013399455.1). NCBI lineage: Eukaryota > Metazoa > Chordata > Aves > Passeriformes > Paridae > Anthoscopus > Anthoscopus minutus. Next base: position 329,339 of record VWYI01019074.1, read on the forward strand.
CCCTTCTATCCCTTCCTTGTAAAGTGAGAAGACATACTGCTGCTAAACCTGAGTTTGATCATTTGGGCAGCAGAACTCTGTAGTTAATGGACCATCGGCACTGTCAGCACAAGCCCTTTCTCCACTCCTCTTTTACTTGTCTGCTCTGAGAATAGCATCCACCTGAGATTAACTGTTGCTACAAACAATTTGCTACCCCGGTCTTGCTTCCCTCAGATCCCTGCTTTAATTGGGCAGAGTGAAAGGTTAGCCTGAATTACTTGACTCACAATCCCAATCCTGCCATAGTTGTATTTACATGAATTAATTTTGCACAAATTAGCGTAGTATTGGTGGATATTTTTTTGACATTTACAGTAACCTCGAGGATGTGTGTCACTGTTAGTATACTTTCTGAGATCAGAACGAAGTTTCTGATCCCAACCTTCATGTAATTAGGAAGTAGCTGTTCCTAATCAAAGAAATCGGTATTATTCTTGCAGTGTTAAGTAGCTGAGGTATCTACTGCTTTTTTTGCTATCTTTTTTGCTTCTTTGAATTTACTATCTTCTTTTCATTCTACTCCTCTGTTCTCCTTGCATCCTAGAAGTCACCTTTCAACCTACTAAGAAGCTCCCTCCGTAGTCCTTTGGGGTCTTTCTTTGCTCAACCCCGAAGGGTGCTGAACCAGTTATGGAGGCTTCATATGCCACCTGTTCTTCCTGCAAGCTGGGACTTGAACCTTGATGTATCTCACAGTGCATCTGTTTTAATGTGTTTTTAATTGACATTTCTTGCTACAATCTTCTTTTTATAAACTTACAAGAGACTGTTAATGCAACTGGTGAGGCTGATTGTAAATTACTGTAAGATAATGATGCTATAAAAGGGGAGGCATTATGGGAAATCAGTTGTAAATTTCACATGGCATGGTTATGTGCCACCAAAGAGCATCATCTCTTTCTTTATTCTTCCAACTTGGCTTCCACACTAAACTGTGAGAGATCCCTTTGACTTGAGAGCTCTCGCTCCTTCAGCTCCCCATACTATGAAATGCCAGGGAACATGGCCTAGTTGGTTGTTAGAGCAGTTCATGGCAAAAGTGACATCGGTCTTTGTAGGATAGAAGAGGCAGGAGCTTCAACCAGCTCCAGTACTAATTAAATCTGGTGAGAGGAGTGGAAATTAGGGGTCTTGTAATAAGCAGGGCAGAATCTGCTTTAATTAATGATACTGCCAAGTGAATTAATTAGAATATTAAATAAAATACTACCTAGATTGGTCTTTGGAGAAGAATATCTAGCATTTCAACAAGGGAAACTGCAGTGGCATCTTATGAAGATTGGGACACATCTCCTTTACAGTGATTTGGCAGAAATGTCAGGTTGTGAAGCAGCCTGCGTCTGGCAGCTGAGAGCATCTCCTAATTAGACAGTTTGCACAACACTTGTTTGCAGGAGGACATATCTTATTTAGGATCTTTGGGGATGTCCCTCAAGTAAACTTTTCCAAGATGAGTATTTAGATTAAGTCCTTTATGTTTTTGTCATATCCTGATTGCCCCCAGTTTGAAAATTTTTTTGCTGGGAGCATCAACAATTTACCCAGTAATGTTCAGCAAAGATGGTTTCTGTTCTGAGCTAAACATGGACTTTATGAGAGGCAGATTTTAGATGGACCATTGTTGGATGGAAAAATTATTATTACCACTTCCCAGCTGAACTTCATATTTTGCTGAATGATGCAAAGTCACCTTCTTAGGTTGATGTGTTCCTTCATTATATTGCCCCTTCATTATATGGCAATAAGCAACAAATGGAAAAATTACAATTCAAGCCTTCTTCTATGTTATTTGGAATTGTTGTAATTTTGTACTTACAAAACAAGTGTAGAAAGGTCATCGTTGGTATGATAAACAACCATTTCTTTAAACAAGGAATTTCCCTTGCCCTGGATTTCATTGCATGTGTCCTTTTAAACAGTTTTATTTCAAATAAGTCTATTTTAATTGATCCCTTGAGAGCCTCTGAGAGGTTCCTTGCTGCACCAGTTTTTGCTCATTGTTTTTTACTATTAATAAAGATAAATAAATACCAAGCTTTTTTTAAAAAGGGCTTCAGCTCCATTATTTCACAATAGCTTTGCCATTCCTGCAGATATTTGCTGATGTTAGTTAGTTAACAATGCCTGTTCCTAATGATCATCTTGCCCTGCAAAATAATTTGTGCTACATTGCATGGAACTGAATGAGAAGCAATAGATTTGCTCCACTAGCTATGTCCAGTGCATCAAAGGAAAGCAGAGTTTGCTGTTCCCTCAGTGCTTAAATTCTTGAGAGACACTAAAGATGCTGGCTTGCCATCTGCACTGACATTTGATAGTATTTGAGTACCCGACTCTTTTTATTTTCCTTTAAAAATCTCTCCATCAGTGATTTGTGCAATCCTGAAATTGCTAGAGAAATTTTGTCCTTATACCTCTCTGAAACTCAAATTACTGACTACTGGCTTTTTTTTTTTAATCACTTGAGTACAGCTGCCATTTATAGCAGTTCATTTTGTTTGGTCATTGATAGACCCACATAAATCCCTAGCCAGAAGAATGATGAAAGGTAGAGGAAATGCACCCACCTTATGAGATATAATTGTATGCAAGACAAATGATAGAAGAGTCTTTGAAAGCAGGAATGAAAGGACTGATACAGTAAGTATAAGGCCTGAAACAGTTTTGTTAGCATCTCTTCAGTATCCATCACAGTTGGTCTTTATTACAGCTTGTCCAGTTTTCTCTTTGTTAGGCATCAGAGGATGACTAATACACTGCTTTTCAGAAAAGTGAGGCTTTTATTGGCAGTAGTCAACTTATGCAGCAGTAGTGCTATTTTTAAGTTATAACATGCATTTTTCACATAAATCTTACTGATTTCACTGTGCTTTTTTGACTGTGTTCCACAAAAAGCAAAGTAACCTTCTTCCTCCTCTAAAAGTTGATTTTAAGATATTGTTGGTTCACTCACATATAACCCATGTTTTCAGGAACACTAATCATCTTTTATTTGTTTTAGTGGGCTCTGTTCTGTGCATATGAGGTGGTCATTTTTGGTGTCCAACTATACAGCTTGGAATTCAGCTTTTGGCATCTAGTTTTGGCAGCTGTTAAGACATCCTGAAACTTAGAGTGAAAAGTTTGACCCTAGATAAACAGACGTTTAGTCAGGAATTCTCAAGGGTCTAAGAGCTTGTAATTTCCAAAAACTGCAGAAGTATGACTCTGCCTATCCCTTTGAACTGATGGCAAGGATTTTGAGACAGTTGGAGTTCAGGACTGTGTGTACCCAAAACACTCAGGAAAACAATCCAGTGCATTGCCCATCTCCTGTTTTCCATACCAAGTAGTGAATCTTTAGAATTGCACAAGCTAGAGGTCTGAAAGTAGGCTGTAGAAATTGGCTGCTTTCCTGTATTTCTTTCTGAGAAGTGACCAGCCCATTTATAAACCTGTTTGAGTAGGAGGAGAATGGTTTGTCATATGCTTTAATGTTCATGTGCTCTTCAAATCATATGTAAATGGACAAATACTTCTGGACAGATTCTGGCTTTTTGGTGATGTTTTAGATAGAAACGTGCACATTTTTACACGTGTAATTTCAATGTAACTGCTGGAAAATCTGTTTCTGACATGTTCTTTCTGATAAACCCCTTAATAGTCATTGTCTTCAGGATAGACACAATCCCCACATATAATTAGCCTGTCTCATTTCAGACTTCACGAGGAAAGCTAAATGAGTGCTTTTCCGTCATATTGAAGTTATTTTCTTGCTTCCAACCCACAATCCAATTTCATATTTCAGGCTTCCTCTGTGAAGTCAAAACTCTGTTCTGAAAGAATAGAAAGGAAGTGTGTAGCAAATCAGGATTAAGTTCACTTTATAAAGTCTTATGTTTAAATGCACAGCAGAATATGTTGTTTTAGTACTTGTGCTTTTATGTTTATTATCTGTGTTATCTGTAGCAGTCTCTGAACCCTTTACCACAATGAAGTTTGTGGTGCAAAGGAAACCTCAACGATCTGGAGCTGAGGTAGATTGTTGCCTGTGAGAATGGCACACATTTTTGCTTCTCTGTGATATGTGTCTTTGTCTATTTGACATAAATGATCTGACTTCACATATACAGGATCTGCAGTTATGTCAATATTCCCAGTTTAATAACCTGCTTTCAGTCACTTAATTTTGCTTTCCTTGTCAGCCTAGACATTACATTACTGGGCTTGCTTTCCCCCAAAGGTTAATATATTTGAGAAATTTTAAGGGGGCCTCTCTGAGCACAAGAGGGGTAAATAAAATGTCTTAAGACAGTGGGTAGGGTTTTTCAGAGCTGGGTTGTATCAGTAGAATTGCACGAGTAAGAAGCTGAAATTTATCACGTAAGTGCTTCCATGTGACAAGAAGTGATTTTGAATCTTCCAGTGAAGACTGTCTTGGTGCTTACAGTATGACTCCTTGAAGACCTTTTACCTGATTTATTGTATGACCTTGGTAAGAAAAGGTGTCCAGCTCAGAAAAAAACATGAAGACAAATACTTTTGATTTGTAGTCTTTATATTTCAGTAGGAGACAAGCCCTTTGGATCTTGGTGTTATATATGGAGTTTTCTTTCTAGCATTCCTTTCTACTGTCTGAGCATGCAATGTGAAAAAAAGCCTGAGAATATTGTCCTCCACGTGTTTTTATGCTCAAAATTCAGGCAATAGCAGCATTAGCACTGCATGCACAGTCTTGTTGCTTTTTCTTTGTGTGAATATATTTGTGCATACTATAATCTAAATGCCTTGTCACATAGTGCCTCCCAGACATGTGTGCATTTTCATACAATCCATAAATCCCTTGGATAGTACCTTTTACTTTCCTCCAATCTTGTCTGTTTTCTGCTGCTCTCACTATTGCTATGGTTCATAATCTTTATATTTTTTCCTTTATCATCTAATTCATTATATGCAGAATTCATTATATGCATTATGTGATGTGTAGAGAGTAGTAATGAAGTGCATGTGATTCTTCAGAGGAGCAAGTATTTATCCAAGTGGTTACAGCTCTGTAAGGCTGGGGCTACAGAACATAAGCTTGAGTTGTACACATCTTTTTCAAATAACAGCCTTGTCTGCATTAGGTAATCTCCAGAATTACAAGGACCACAAAAAGGCACTTTTGTTGGAAAAAGAATGTTGCCAGAACACATGCATTTGCCTGTAATCCTGGAAGGTGCCTGGATATCTGGAATATTACTAAAAGTTCATTCTTACATGTTTAATGACTATTGCAGAGATGCTACAGGTTTTTAGAGAGTTACAATTTTCTTTTGCTGCCAGGGCATGCACAGTTGGACTTAAGAGTATTGATGTGACTTGGCTTTATAGGCTATATGGAAAATAGTACTAATAAAATACCACAGAACTCTTTAAAATAGCCTAAAATAGAGCAGCATGGTAGATGGGATAAAAAAAAAAATAAATCTATTCTGTTTAAAATGACCAGTACGTTTTTTGCCACCTCTTTAAAACTTTTCATCATACCATGCTACTTTGTATTTGTTTCATTCAAAACCGTTAGAAATTCCTGGCTGGAATGCAAGCACTGGATAGTGAAGAGAGATTATGGGTGATGAATGGATTTAGAGTAACTCAGCTGAGAAGGACTTGGAGATACTGGTAAATGAAAGAATTAAATATGAGCTGGCAACATGTGCTTGCAGCCAAGAAAGTCAGTCCAATCCCAGTCTACCTAAAAAATTATGGTCAACAAGTCAAGGGAGATGGTTCTCCCTCTCAGTTCTGCTCTCATAGTGCCCGACCTGGAGTGTTGCATCCAGCTCAAGTTCTCAGAGCAGGAAGGATTGACCTGTTGGAAAGAGTCCAGAGGATGCCCACAAAGGTTGATCAGAGGGCTGGAGCACCTCTGCTATGAAGACAGACTGAGAGAGTTGGAATTGTTCAGCCTAAGGAAGGCACTGGGGAGCTGTCACTACACCCTTTCCATATAATGAAAGGTGTAGAAAGACGTTTTGTGTTAAAGGTGTAGAAAGACATTTTACCAAGGCCTGTAATGACACGACAAGGGTGAACTGAAAGACAGTAGGCTTAGATTAGATTTTAGGCAGAAATTCTTTACTCAGAGGGTGGTGAGGCACGGGAACAGGTTGGCCAGAAAAGTTAACACTGCTTCATCCTTGGAAGTGTTCAATGTCAAGTTGTACAGAACTTTGCACAACCTGATCCAGTGAAAGGTGTCCCTACTCATGGCAGCAGGGATAAACTAGATGGTCTTCAAAGGTCCCTTCCAATCCAAACTCTTCTCTGGTTACACCCAGGGCTCCACAGTGCAATTAGTTAAATCTCTTTTCAGCAAAGGCAGAGTAGAGGCAGCTGGGCAGTTAGAATTCCTTATTCTTGGGAGCTATGCTCTTTCAGGTGGAAGTCTTTGAGACATCACATCCTGACAAGAGACCTACCTTTAGTGACTGTCTCATGGATTGTTCAGTTTAGTTATACAGAAGTTGTGCTTGGAGTAATGCAAGTAATGGTGACACAGAGCCCTGTTGGAGTGGTGTGACATGACAGGACAGCCAGCAGTGTGATAGGTATTTCTAACAGATACATAGTGTGATTGCTGAAACTTCTCAGTCCCTCCAGTGAAGGGTAATCCCTGATCATGGGCTCATATGTTTTGTTTGTGAAGAAGGGAACATTTGGACATAGTTCAAATTATATGTAATATTGATGGTGAAGGAAAATTCAGCCAATTAAAAAAATAAAGCTGTTGTTTCCTCATGTGATTTTTTATTTCTGTTTCCAGCAAAAATGTAGGGGAGGTGGAAGGTGGCAGGTTTTAACTTGCATGTTGGTATCATCTAACAGGCCCAGTTGCAGTGGGAGGAAAGTCAAGCTGACCAGGTTTGCATCTCACAGTTCATGCACTAACTAAACTTAATTTCCACTAGTAGTGGGACTTCAAGTTAGAATATCAACATGTGGAAGGGACAAGTGTGCAGGCTTTTACATAACTGAATAGCTGAATTTAACTTGCAGAGCCCATCTGCTGGGGCAGTCTGTCCCATGGAGGTGAATCATCAGAAGTGTCCTGAATAAGGTTCGAAAAGGATATGTGAGACTGCTAAGGACACATCTGTTTTTGTTCTCTTTAACTCAGGTATTGTGTAGGTGGTTTAGTCAGCTGGAGAAGATGAATCCAAAGGGGCCACTTGCCTCAGTTAGACCAGTTTTCTCAGGAACACAAAAGCTACTATTTACTGTACCTGAGAAGAAAAAGAGATAAAGGCAATTTTACCTGCAAATCTTGAAGTCTGAGCATTTCAGTCCAATATCATAAATTGGATTAGCAAACAAGGCTGCTCTTACATTAACTAAAGTAAGCAGGTTTTAGGGGTGACAAATTAGATTAAAATGCAGAATTTTAAAGTGTAACTGATAACCTTATTGGTGCCCTTGCACTTCATGAAGATAACAGGGGAAACCTAATTATCATTCAGAATAGAAATGTATATGGGGAAAGAGGGGCTACAGCTGGTTTGTGTTTTATTTTTTTAAAATACACCAGAAGGACATGTGTCTACCAATTGCCTATCTGTTTCTAGTGGATTTCCCAGAAACACAGTGTGCTACATCAAAGACAACTGGAGGGGTGACTGGGAAAGATTATCCACCTGGTAATGCTGGCTTTTTCTGACATTTAGCTACAGCAGAAAACAGATCACAGATCTGAGAGAAAACAACTTAATGAGCCTATTCAGAGGTGTTGAAATAAAGATAATATTGTCTAGGTGGTGACATAAAAGACAACTTTGTGTCTGGAATGGTAATGAGGATGTTTCCACCTTTTAGTCTCCAGACAGACTTTGAAGTAAAGAAGGGAAGAAATACGGGCAAAAGGGAAGAATCAGTGGCCAGAATACAGGATTGGAGAGATCGTAAAATACTGTCAGGAGTTACCAGAAGGTGCTGGAAATGCACCCATCCTACACTTTGACCAACACTATAAAACAAAAAATGGTAAAGCCATGGGTTTACTCTTTGCAAACTGGCTGATAGCCCCAAATGGGTGTAGTCTAAATAAAGAACCTAAAGAAACAAGATTACAGAAAGCCCTTTATTCTTAGCCCCATCAGAGCTTTCCCAGGGCTGTTGCAGTGAGTCTGTGAGCACCATCACACACTTTGGTGTTTGTGGCTGTTTGCAGGCACTGCCATACCAGGTCCTGCTGCCTGCTGAGAATTCAGCCAGCAGCCAGGCAGGTTTTGTCTTCCCACAAGCTCTTGCCCATCTGATTTTTTCTGCCTTGAAGCTCCTGCATGACTTAGTTTACCATCCTGCAGTGCTTCACTGCAGCCATCTTTTGTACCTGCCATTCTGTAAGGTAAGTTTTGTAAAAGCTGTGGTTGATTCACAGCACATTATTGCTTGGAAGCTGTGTTAAATCCCTTCTTTTGGTTACCAGAATGAAACTTGATAGCTTGACCTAGAAATTGAAAGAAAAGAGACAGAAGGGAAAGGAGGGTTAATGGATTAGCTCTCCAGAGCAGCTGTGGTAGAGGTTCCATGTTTCGTTCTGCTGCTGTTTCAACAAAGAGAGGTTTTTCTTTAAGTGTCTGCCTTAACCCATGTGGATGGATCTCTGCTAGTTGGTGACCTGGGAGAGCAAAGAACTTTCATCTGCACCAAAGGGGACTGCAGAGATCCTTTTTCTTCCCCTGCAAACTTATTTTAAAAATACAATTCCATTTTACTTAATAGGAATAATGAAATGCCAAAGGTGAGAGGCTAAAAAGACAGAGGTAAACAACAGAGGGAAGATGTTTTCTGGTTAGCCTAATGGAGAACATGGTTAGAAAAGATGTTGCATGTGGCAGGGACCACAGAGGAAGGTACATCTGCTGCCAGTGAGAGAATGATCAAGTCACTGACCAAATCTTAGTTATATTTTAAAAAGAAAATGTACAGTTATTACTGAGCTTCTGAAAGCACATAATGCTTCTGTGTATTTTGTGAGAGGCTTGTGATTGATTGATGATTGATTAAACAGTGGTCTAATTTCCATATAGTTCTAAAGGATTCTAAAAAACCCTAACAAACTAATATTTATTTGCTGCCTTGCAGGTGGCAAAGATCTGCTCATTTTCTTTAGATAAGCCTGTTTCCCATTAAGAAGATGCTGGTCATTGACATTTAACATTGTGTTCAATAGACAGCACATAGTTCTCTGGGGGAACTTAGGTTTGGGAATGAGGCAGGGGCCTAAAATTGTTTGTGCTCCACTGAGACATTCATATTTATTGGTGTCTGAGAGATGCTTAAAGGGCTCGCCTGATAAATCATTCTACTGTCTTGCTTGACTTTGTGGCTGAACATTGGAAAGATCACATTTTACCATTAAATGAAAAATACAGGGACAAGGAGGTGTCTGTCTCCCTGGTCTGCCTGTGTGATGGCTTTGCTGGCACTATCCATCTTGCAAAGCTGTGTACTTTTTAGTGACCCAAGAGATAAACTCTGTGTCACGCAGTGTACCCTGCTTCTGTGCAGCTGTAAAATGATCATTAAAGAGCTCTGACCTTTCCATTTCTTTCCTTCTGCAGTTTCTGGTGTAATCTAACAACGGTAGAGTAACAGCCATGGAGTTGGTAGTTCCCCAAAAAATTATGTTCTGCTCATTGAGAAACACTGCTTCTCAGTCAAGAAACTCACAACACAGTTTTTAATAGATTTTACATACCATTTTATTTTTCATAAAAAAGCAACAGCTTCTCTTTGCTTGGGATTTGACACATTCAGATCCATGGGATTTGTAATTTTTTTTCACTTCTGAAATTTTAAATCTGTAATTTGATTCTTTTGTAGTTTATAGACTTGATTTTTTTTTTCTTCTGAGAGCCTTTTTATTTTACTCATGTAATTTTAATCTTTTCAAGTCAAAGGGCAGTTCAGGTATGTGCTCTCACTTTGCATTTAGACAGTATTTGAGGTGCACGTCTGCAATTTGTCAGAGAACTGAGATGTGACACCTGAGCTGCTTGGCCCTGCAAGTAATACTGATTACCTGGATGCTCAGATGGTTGAACTGCCTTGTCTCCCTTAAGTGAGAGTTCCAGTGAGGGTGACAAGGTGTCATCTTGTGCTTATAGTTTCTCATCTGAATCAGGGAGGAGTCATGGAGGGGTTGTCCTTGTTTTTATCGGTGACAAATTAACTGAAGGTTTCTAAGTTTCAATAATTATATCTTTGTAGGAAGGCACATCGGTTAAAGAGCTACATTATCATCCAGAACAACTAGGCTACACAGCTAAACAGGTCATCTAGTAAGGGATGATCATAGGAAGATTCTGAACATGAGAAGTGCCACCTGAAGCCAGGTGTACATTGAAGAATGGAGATTTTAGCTTCACATATGTACAGGGGTGATCTTCAGTGCTATGGATGATTCTTTGTTTGTACATTGCCAGATTTTCTAAATCATGACATAGTTTAAGTTGAGACTTCCAGTTTTTCTTGTGCCATGACTTGTTGCTCTATACTTTTCAAGCAGAATATAAAAACTCAGAATATTAGAGTACAGATAAGGAAAAATTACAAAATACATTTATACTCTTATCACATCATACCTCTGTGTTTGTAGTGCATGCTTTGAGACAAACTTATGACAAGAATAAATTCTGTGCTTCAGCTGGTGTGCTGATGATGCACTTCTTGATCCTTAAGTGAGAGGGAAGGCTTGAGGCAAAATATGTTAGTTCTGCAACAGTAGTTAAAATATATATGCACCTAAATGAATTCCAGTTAGGCATTTGAGACCTTCAGTTGTGGTCTGTGGACAGGACAAAGTCCTACCATGAAAAGAAATGAGATTCAGGAATTTTAGACCCTAGACATGGATGAGAATGAAATCTGTAGACTTTGAACCCAAGTTCTGAGGTTGCCGTAATAATGAGATGCTGCAGTTGCAGATCTTATATAAAAAATAAAAATGCACATAATTTATATTTTTGTTCTTAATGATCACACACTTGAGCTGCCTTTTTTTTCCCCATACTCCAGATGAGATTCTCCTCTCATCATGCAACTCTGGGAGCTTAAGCTTTATACAGAATGCTAATGTTGCAGGCTTTGTGACAAAACCCAAAATACTGACAGTGCTATGAGAAGGCCAAGTTGCTTCAGATTATAAACATAATGAATCTTCAAGACCTGTGATGACTTTCAAAAAATCTTCTGTTGTTCTGGTTTTTTGAAGGTGTATGAAAATCATCTGAGAGCAAACAGCACGTACAATGGCACAGGAGGGAGTTTTTCATCACTGTTGTACATATCATTTAGCACAGCCTTGAGTTCTGTCAGACTTAAATGGCAAACTCACTGTTAATTTCAAAGTTTAAAGTGTTCTTTAATCTTTCCCTTATTTTGCTCACTCATAAATAGCATTATGGTTTTCACTGCTCAGTTCCAGGGCTCCCGCCTGTACTGTCCTTGATACCAGTTTGTCCTTGATACTCCCTACCAGTTTGTCCTTGATAGGTGGGAGAATCTGTCTTGCTAAGGGTTCAAGAGGTCTGTCTCAGGAAACAAGGCCCATAAAATACAGTTCAACAGCCAGTCTATTTGCAGTGTGGAGCCTCAGCATACATTTGGTGACTGCCTGGATGTCAGAGCTGAAGAAAGAAATGAAAATAAAGAAAATAAATACCCAGTGCTACTAAGTACTTACCAATGCACAGAGTAGAAGAAAGAAAATCATAAAACGAGACAGTTTTTCTTTTTATTAAGGAGTTTTGTTAAACCAAGATTAGTTCTTAGTTTTTAAATATGCTCATGGTATTTTCACTTTCTAACTAAATAGAAAGGGATATTTTGTGAGAAGCTCTTGCATTCAACCCTTCTTCCCCTAAAGCTTTCATGCTAATAAAACTACAGAGATCCCAGAAGCAGTTTTCTATATGACTGTGACAGGTTTGTTAGTAGATTACGTGGTCAAGGTGGATTTATAAAGGGATTTTGTATGTTTGGAGCTTGAGAGAGATTTTGAGTTTCAAACTCACTTCCGTTAATTATTCCCAGAAGGGATAAAAGTTTTGCAAAAATGAGAGAAATCTCCCTTTTAAAATCATCTGACTTGATGTCTCACAATCTAATATAGGTGAAAGATAGGCAATATTAACCTTTTCAATCCTGGAATTACAATCTGTAGGCTAGCTTTGGTGATAATTAAGGAAGTGAGTCTACAACCCAGTCTGCATGTAGCCCTATTCATGTTCAGCTGGATTCCAGTCTAAATAATATTCAGATTGGTAAACTAGAAATTCAGATTTCCATTGCTAGTAAGCTGAGGTGGGCAGCTTGTTTTATTATATTGTTTAACAGTATTTTGCCCTGTTGACCCAAGACTATGTCAAACTGGAATGAATGCTCACAGAAAATGCAGTGTCATCCCTTCTCAGAAACCCCTGGAATTTAATGATGCCTGTATGACTTTGAACTGATACTCTTCCACACAGACACTCACAAGTGTATAATATCTTTGTTGCTGTACTAAAAAATTCTCATAGTATTTTTAATGATAATTTTTGTTTCATATTGTCTGTATTAGACATGCATTTTCTATATTGGGACCAGAGGACTGAAATTCTTGTCTTTTTCATGGGATCAATGTAGGTTACTGGTTTTGGAGCTATTTTGCAAATGCGGGCTTTGTGAATTTTGGTTTATTTCTTGTTAATACAGAATATCAAAAGGCAAATAGAGCTTTTCAGCAAATGATAATTCTCCTAACTTTTCAGGGCACAGGAAAGATACTGAGATGCTGTGCTGATTTGATTTGATTGATACACCTTCAGCAGTGGTGGTTCAGTTCCCTGCTACACATCACCATGCTTCCTTGAAGGCAGGAGAATCAAATAAATATGTGTTTTCTGGACTTGCCACCATTGGGGCGGAATGTCAGCCTTGGACCAGTGATCTAATACCTGATTTAATTCAATCTTGGGCATGCCTATCAATTCTCAACAAAGGTTGTCTATTCTGCCTTTATATGAGGAGCCGCTATCAGCAGCATAAAAGCTTGTTTAAAAAAGATGATGATAAAAAAGTGAGATTCCCCTGCTGATGCATCTGTAGCAGGGTCACATGTACTGGAAGGCACACAAAGAGATCTTCTCAACCTTCTGATAGATGCAGCAGTGTTAATTTAGCCTGTTGTTATACAAGATGTGCCACTCTGAGCAAGCAGATGCAGGTAGAGTCACTGCTGAAAATAGTTGCTGGTAAAATAGTCATCATTTTTTCATGTGTCAATTATGTTTGTGAATAGCCTTAATTTCCCTTATCTGTGTGACCTGGCCCATATTCCAAGGTCTCAGCTTGAAGGGCCATTTAAAACCCTTGCATTTGAAGAGTCCCAGGATATGGAAGAGTTGTTCCAGCTATTTATGTTTCTGCCAAGTCAGCAGCTGTTCACTTCTCTCAGCCCCTTGGTGCTGCCCACCTGCGTGGGGCAACACAGTGGGAGGACAATGGGAAGGAGGCCAAGAAAACAAGTCCTGGCTGGAAACTGCAAAGGGAGGTGTGATACTTTTTATGGAGCAAAATAATACCTTCCACAAAAATAATCGCAAAATTAGGTGAATGTTTTATTAGGTGCTTGTCAGGTAAAGAGCCTGTGGGGCTGTACAGACTTCTGAGGAGCTGTTTGAACTCTGCAAAAGGTTGAACATGGCCCAGTTAGACTGGCTTGCTAGTTTTAGGCTGTCTTTATGTTGATAGGGCCTATTTTTTTCTGAATCCTGATGAATCTACAGAAGGTCATTAATCTTATTAATCTTATTTATGTATATAGCCAACCTCCACTTTGATTAATTGTACTTTGAGGAGAGGGGTTGAAGAGGCCTCATCAAGCTGACCAATTCCCTGGCTCTGTGGTTCCATACTGCAGGCTGCCAGTTCAGCTCCAGCCATGTCTCCCTTTGCAGTCAGCAGCTTTGTCAGCAGCGTTGACATGCTTGTGCNTTTTCAGGGCAGTGACCATTTCCAGAATGATGTCAATTTCTCTATCATGCAAAAAATTCTCCTTTGCCTGAGACCTTCATAAGCTTTATGATGATTATTTCTGGATTTGGAAGTTACAGTCATAACAGTTCTTCAAGCCAACTAGCTTTGCTCTTGCATAAATTTTGTGGTGCTTTTTGTTTGCTGGTTTGCAAGAAAATTTATATAATGTAAAATGTAAGTCTTCCATGTTGAGATGAAATATAATTGTTCTCAAAAGTGCAGATTATAGTGTGGGAAAGCAGCCAATTCCTGATTGAAAATAATTTCATACTACTGTGTGTAAGCTTGACTCAATTTACATAAGGTCACTCTTTCATCTGTCAATGCTTGTCACAAACTCAGGAGATGATGTAGTCTATATGAAACGGAACAGGTTTTATTTGTTGTTGTTGCTGGGTTTGGGACTTATGCATTTTTTTTTGTGGCTTTGTTTTAATAAACACATCCTACTGATGGCAAACAGTTTAGAGCGTCTTCTTATTAAGGACAGCTATAGTGCCGTCTGTTCTCAGCTTTTATGGTAAATACACTGACAACTGTGAAGAAGATTCCTTGTTTTCATGAGATGAAGCTCAGCTTTGGGCTCTACTGGAATCATACTGGTTAGGTCTACCATGTGGGTATGTAATTATATGTATACAGTTGTGTATGCATGTAATTGTAACCAGAACAGTGCTCATATGAGAAAAGATTTGCTGACAGAACTGCTTTCAAAAGAAAGACTTTCCACTTCCTGTGATAAAGCAATTTATAAATTTCACTGGGTATTTTAGCTGTGGTTTGACTCCATTAAGATAAAGTTTCCAGTCAACTTTGCCTTTGACAGGAGTAATTTCTGCTTCTAACCATTCATTCCCTTTTTCATCTCTTTTGTTAGTGTGAAGGTTTGTGTAACTTTATGGTAAATCAGATTGAGGGGCTAACATGGGGTTTTTGGTCAGGCCAGCCTTAGGGTAATAAGAAGAGGCTGAAGTAGGGAGGAAGGTCTGCTTTCAGCAGCAATATCAATTTATGGCAGCTTTGCCCATTAGTGATACTTCAGCCAGAGGCACTGGGATTTTTCAGAAAGGAAGCATCAGTCATTTCCTGAAACTGACTTTTGCAAACCACTATAGGCTCGCTATAAAAATGGACAAAAAGATCTATCCAAATCCAAGAAACCAGTTTCCCCTTGATAATACTCTGGATGGATTAAGTATTTGTTTGACCTTTTAAATTGCCCTGTGCACATTTGCATTCAATGTGTGTGTGCACCTCCTGCAACACCGAGATTGTAAACTTAGCTTGTTTCAGGCTCCTTAGTTCTGCTCTGAATCATGTCAACCATGGGCATCACACAGCTGTAATTCCATTCTGGGGCTGAAGAATATCAAGTCTTTTGCTCACAGAGAGCCTCCAGATTCATAAGTCATCTGCCAGGTAACCAGTCTAGGAGGAACTGAGGGCCCAGGTTCTGGCAATTGTTTTTTATTAGGATAATGATTATGTTCAAGAGGATAGAATTATACATAAGATGACAGAGAGGGACCTTTTTCCACTTTTATTGTAAAGATGCTGGATTGCAGCTGGAAGTAAGTGATAAGGAACATTGCAGAACTGGAAATGAGCAGTGACAGTCTTGCCTTCTTTCAAGTGTGTTGTGCCCTCTTGGGACATCAGGGAGCTTTCTGGTTTATAAAGGCCAGTAAATGGCTGATTAGTGAGCAGAAAGGAGCTGTAAATCCTTCCAAAAACATACTTTGCATTTTTATTAAGTAGAAAGTCCCCTTGAATGATGTATGATCAAATGTGTTTGTATTTCCTATCAACTAAGCTAATTGATATGACTCGCTGTACAGGAAAGCTTCTTTTCTGCATTTCATTCTTTTATCTTAGCCTAGATAAGCTAGAAAAACATATTCTTTAAGTAAACCGGCAATGACCTTCAGGGCCAATAAATTACATAAGTTTTTAAGCAGAAATAAGCCTGTTGATTCATTGTTCTCTGCCCTTTTTCCACAACTAATCTAGATGCCCTCTAATGGTGCTCTCCAATAGAGCAGTTTGCTTGTTCATGGCTTTTGAGCTGAGGAGAGCCTTAGGAAACCAAATTAACTTCATTCAGTGTGAGATGTCAATACTGTCATGAATGTGATTACCCAAAATAGTGAATATAGCAGAAATAGGTAGCAGCCACAGATGTCCTCCCGTTTCTTCACAACCCCGATTCATGCTCTCAACTTCATTTGAGATGAGGAAATAAGGTGGACTGGAATTCCAGTGCTACCAGGGAAACTTGAAGCAAAATCTATGGATAATTGTCCCTGTCTGACTTGAGGACTGTGCTGACCTACCCTTATTCTTCTTCACTATGAATGGTTTTTGAAATTTTTCCTATTTTCAAGTGAAATAATGTAAGCAGCTAGAGAGCAATCTGAATCCAGGCTTTTCTTATATGGTTGCTTTAACAAAACCTATATTTTCATTAATCAAATACAAATGCAATTAATTTTATTGAATTACTTAATTAGAATGAAGAGAATTCTGTGGAGGAAATACATGGAACTAATGAACTTGATGCTATTTAAGCATCTGGAATTGGGGTGATCTTTAATTTCAGTGCACATAACAAAAGTAATTTGGGTTCAATTAATACTCTGTGTTCTAGACTGTACCTTTAAAATTCTTGGCGCCTGGTAAAAGGGAAATAGTTCATTGCCTTATATTTCCTCTTGCTTTTCTCTGCTTTAGTTGAATTTGGGAGGGTGAGGGTTCCTCCAGTCGCAAGTGATTAGTTTGTTCTTTTTTTTTATCATTACTTGCCTGTCATCTTCAATCCTCTTCCCTAATTCTTTCCTATATAACATGCTTTTCTTCTATCATCCGGACATGTTCTGCCTCTCCTTTCTTCTATTTACTGATTTTTTCGCTTTCCTTTTGAGTATGCTTATTACTAGCCTGTGCTATCTGGAGTCATTAGTATGCATATTGCTTAGTTTTCTATAGCTTAGAGAGACTTGGCTAGCGCCTTGTTAAATAGTCTGTGACTATTCCTTGCAGATGGACTACATGCTAACTATGAGAAAGGATCTCTCTGCTCAACTGTACAGTCACCAGGGTCAACGTAGCTCCTTTGCTTTGCATTAACTGCGTAGTCCTACCTCCTTTCTGTGAATTTGCTGACTGACATACTACAAAATGTCTCTCCCTTTTCTCTGGTTTTTAGTCTCCTATCTGGGTGTGTGGGGATACAGAAGAGATTCATTGTGAGATAGGGTTGTGTTCGTGCTTGGATGCTGTAATTACCTGTGTAAATCTGAGCTGCTCTTTCAGCTGAATCACTGCATGCAAGTGTTGTTTTCTTCTGTGCCAAAAAGCTGTGTATCAGGGCCTGCTTTTTTCCCCCGCTTTTTCAATCCATGGCACAACAGGTAGGATAGCCTATTTGCTTTATGGTCTCAAGACAGGCGTATGTGCAATCAACTCCTCAAGACAAGATGCTGGGTTCTACACTGCTTAGAAGCAATCCTGATTTTCCAGTTCCATTTGGTATATACAACATTCACTTAAATTTTAGTGTAGTGAAAAAGCAGCAGGGCTGTGCATCTAGTAACACTGTTGTGTTCTCTCTACCAACTGCTGTTCCCCAAAAGGAAGGAAAAGAGAATGGAGGCAGGGCAAGAGAAACCACAGACTTTCCCAGCAATAATACGACATTGTTTACGTGTGTTTAATACACTCTTAAGAAAAGGATCTGATGGCAGTGCTGGGTTTGGAGATTTTAATCCAGTAGTCCCTAGGACAGATGAATGTTCACTTGCTTTTTTTGGCGGAATGCTTCATATGTGTGACTCAGGGAGAAATGAAGTAGCTGGGACTTTGAATTGCTCAGTGAGACAGCTAGGGAAAGTATGATTGCAAATCCATGCTTATTTGTTCATGGGTTTTTTTTCTCTCAGCTTGAAAACAGAAGTTACTTCTAATTTTTTTTCATCAGTGTAAAACCAGAGGAACTAGCCTAAAACTTTGTTTCCTCCTTTTTTCTCTCTTTTTTTTGAATTTTTTTTTTTAATATTTTGTGTTCATATACCACAACCTTTTATTTCTCACTCTTACAGTACCTACCTGTACCTCCAAAATGCCACTTCTAGTGCACACTGCCAGCTACTGGGATTGAAAGAAGAAAAACCAAGGTTTTGCAAAATGAAGCACCATGCTGCCAACATCAGCAGATTTGTGGTCTGCCCTGTTCCTCCCCTTCCTACTCTTCCTTACCCAACATTGTGACTTCCTTCAAAGCCTGTCTTTGATTAAGTCATCATCTGTAGTGTTAATCAGTTGTAAATGCCTAGAGACACCTGGAAGGAGTGGTAGGTCCCTTGAGAGAAGTGCTGGCTGCTGTATTTGGAAGTAGCCTGGACAGGATAACCTCTGCTGAAAGGCAGCATGATCTGTAGCTCACATCCATGGAGGTGAGAGTCAGTACACCTGATCATTATCCAGATACAACTGCAGCAGAAAATGTGACTTGAAGATGAAGGAGAGAATTTTGTGTGAGAGCACAGTCTGTGCTTCTTGGCTTGGTAGTTGGTCCTACCTGCCAGCTCATCGCCACATTGTTGTGAGGTGCATCCACACCTCACATTTATTGTGTCAATGATGATGACATTCATTCTGCTCCTTTGATGAGCAGACTAGAAGAATCACTGGAAAGAGAATAAGAAAATGTAAAATGTTACTTGGAAGGGAGAGATGGAAGGTAAAGGAGAGGCCCACAGCTGTGTAGTTTGACAGATCTTCACTGGGTACTGGAGGATACTTTACACTTTTACACTTTTACTGTCCGTGTTGAGGTTGACTAGAACTTAAGGAAACTCCTTTACTGAAAAGAGTTGATCTAGCATTTCAGTGTGGTTGGTACCATGTGATACTTTCTTTTCAGTGCCAGGAAATTCTCAAACATTATAAGGCACTAGAAGATGGTTTATTTCACTGAATTTTCACTAGGCTAAGATTATAAGAACTCCTGAAGTTGGTCTTTGAGGCAGTGGAAAATCTTATTTTCCTTACTATGGCTAAGATATCTCCCCCTCCTCCTTCCTTCTGCTAAGGTTTGGAAGAAAACAATATGGTACAGTGAGGAGTGTTGCGCTCAGTTTATTTTTCAAATACGCTGGGCTCTATATATTTATGACTTTACTGAAGGCTTTGCTAAATCTCTGTGTGTTTTGCATACCTTCCCTGCAGGGCAAGAGCACCTTGGTGCTACAACCACATATAACAGGCCTTGAGTTTGAGTATTAACCCTGAAAATTTGGCCTGTCAAGGTGGCGTGGTTGGAATTGTGTAGTATGAGGTACTTTAATAAATGTGAAACTAAAGATAAGACTTAGCCTGGCTCTGGGTGCAACCAGATTGTCCGAGACTCAAACTATAGGTTCAGGATACGATCTTTGAACTGTTTTTGTCTAATAATAATTTTTATAGACTGTGCAAGAGCATGAGTGCCAGACATGAGAGAAACGGTGGTTCAGGTGGCGTCTCATCTGTTTCTTCTGCTGACTGAGAGGGAGTAGTTTCAGAGATGAACACACTCTGCTTTCTCTAAACATTTTATAGTTTCTTTCAGGCTCTTGCTTTCAGAGAGAGCTTGTAGCACAGAATCACAATAACATTGCCCTACAAAGTTTTGTTTAGTAATAATAAAGAAATGTAATATATCAGAATTCCTGAAATATTACAGTGCTATCTCCATACTAGATGTACATAGGTGTCTATTTATAAGAAGAAATAAACAAAGGAGATAATTTTGTGGCATCCTCCAACTTCTCCATATTTGCTTGAGGTACTTTACACTTAACATGGGAAGAGGGAGTGAAAGAGTTTGATCCCATGTCTGTTCCGATTTTGGCCTTTTTGCTGACACAGGTAAGAGCAGGGTAGTTATGAATTGTTGCTGATACTGCATAAATTGTAAGTCAAAGGCACGCATGAAGAGATTGTGCTACAGTGTTCTCATATGTATTGATGAGGTGGTTCTGCCATACATGGCTTTCTCATTTAGTGTGCTGCTTGCATGGCATGCAGGAATCTGTAATCTTCTGTAGTCAATTCTTTATCTTAAAGATTATAGGGCACAGTGAAAACAGAAAAAATGACCCATGAACAGAGCACAGGACTGACAGTCAAGTGAAATAAAACCATTTTCAGGTCTGCTACTGATGCTTTGTAAATTTTGGAAGATCACTTAATTTTTGTGTCTCAGTTTCTATGCCTTTAAATGCCATGAGTGCCTAGAAATAACTTTGGAATAAAAATGTTCAGTGCTTTCTCACAAGGGAACTTCCGTGTCACAACTGTATGAAACCCAGTTTTTAGATGACTACTGCACAGCTGTATGAGAGCCCCTGCATTAGCACAAACTAAATTTATCAGCTGCTGAGAGCTCCTTTGAAGGTCATCCTGTCCTGAATATTTACTGAGTTCTGTTACATTTTTTTGTCTGTCAAGAAATCTCCTGACTCCTATTGCTCTGTAAACAGCCGTTTGACAACTGGAAGGTTTTTTTTCAAAAGTGCTGTGCTCCCTGGTCTCCCTCTCCACCTACCTTAAGCTCCTTTCTCTCTCTCTCTCCCTCTCTCTCTCTGTGCTTCTGGTATTGCTGGCTGAATCTTGCACAGCCTTCTCTTCATCCCTTCTAACTCTTATTAAATGCAGTTTATCTCTCTGCTGTTAAGTAGTCTATTGATTCACTTTGGAGTTTATTAGATTATCGCTGTCTGGGTTTTGAATTTTTTTAAGTGCTTCTTCAGACGTGTATGTGTGCACGTATGAAAATAAATCAATGAGCAAGGACAATGCACAATTATTTACACAGCTACAGCTACCACTCTAATGTAATATTGTCATTTAAATGCTTGCTGAGTATTCAGTCAGTGAAGGTCTGTACTGAATGCTCCACAGTGCTGGAGCCCAAGAGTAAGTTTTTCATAGCTGCTTATTACTACATGCTCTTGATAGAAATACAAATACTACCAAAGCTCCATATGTGGTTTCAAGTACTGGGGGCCCTGTATTGTTCAAAAATGGCACTAAAACTTTAAAATGCATCTGAAAAAGAAACTGAGATGCAGTGGGTCTGTTTAGGATAAAAGAGTGATAAAACCAAGTAGAAATTTGATCTACAAAGCCTGTAAGTTTATTTGTAAAATTCCCCTCTAGCAGAAGCTTAGACACTTGACTGAAAACATGCTTCTGGTGCTGAGGTTAACCTTTAGCAGCCCAGAGTAGTTTACATCACCTGTGCCTTCCTTGGGAGACTGGTACTGTTAGTGTTACCTTTGTGTGATTTCTCTGGTAAGGAAAGGCAAAGAATTCATCCCATCCATGCCTTACAGCTGTGTCTCTGACATGTTTTGGTTTATGGTTTGCATTTGTTTAAGTTTGGAAATGCACTGCATGGTTTTATATTGTGATGGAGCTGTGTTGTGCCCAATGGGGAAATATTTTTCAATGTGCTGGTGGGGCTCAGACTTCCCTGCTGGATCAGTTTCAGTTTCACCAGCTGGTGGGAATAGCAACAGGAATTTGGGGATTACAGATGTTCATGCAGCCAAAAAGGAAACAAGCCAAGTTAAAGGCGCATTGTTAAATCTACCCCAGGGCAACTTGGCTTTTATTTTCCTGAAGATATGAAGACCTCAAAAGACTTCTTAGTGTTGTAGTTCTTCACTTCCCCCATTTCTTGGTAATATAGTCTCTATTAGGAAAGAGTTCATCTAAAGATTTTCAGGTCACCAAAATGACAGTTGCACCAGAAAAGACTCCATCTTTTCATGCAAAACCTCCATTTTACTGTGGATATGGTGTTATAGGCACAAGTCTCAGTTTAGCAGAACATTTAAACACATACCAAAACTCTGCTGTGGTGATTGAATATCACATTTAGATCACAGAATGTGCTCATTTGGAAGACATTCACAGGAATCACTGAGTCCACCTCCTGGCCCTGCAAAGGATCATCCCAGAAGTCACACCACATGCCCAAGAATATTGTCCAAATACCTCTTGAGCTCTGTCAGGCTCGGTGTTGTGACCACTGTATTGGGGAGCCTGTTCCAGTGCCCAAACCACCCTCTGGGTGGAAAAGCCTTTTCCTAATATCCAACCCATTGGTGACCAGTTGCCAGCCTGATGAAATACCACTATCAGTATCACCCTTTGTGTCAGCCATTTCCTTACCCATCAACTGATGTGTTTGTTGCTCACAGTATCCTTGGGGACACTTGGAGCCACACTCTTGTGGAAGAAAAAACCTAGGTATACACACAAGCGTGTATGCTTAAAGGAAGAGATTTTATATCCAGTATTAAAACTGACATAAAGCCATTGATGTGGATTTACAGGTTTTTTTGCAGGATAAAGTCACTTTCAAAGAGCTTCTTGTTTGTCACCTCATTTTTAACTGATTTTTCTTTCTTCACTGAACAATTCCTTTTTCAGTCCCCATTTCAGTAGGGTATATTCTTTCTGTGGCACAGCCATTGGTGTGGCATAATCAGAGCTCCTCTGTTCCATTCTTGTGCTTTTGCATACATTCTTGTGCTAAAGGCTTCCTCTAGTCTAGCTTTATTTTACCATCAAAGGCTGATGAAAAGCCTATTGCTTCCCTGCTTGTATTTGACAAGCTCCACTGTAAGGTTTGCTTTAGTTCAGCTGGAGTTAAAAACACATAGTCCTATTCTATACCAGATTTTCTCTGCTGCCATATATACTGGGTTTTAGTATGGTTCTGCAGCCAATGCTCTCCTGCACAGCCTAATGTGTTCATTTCATTGTCACTTACCTGTGGTTTTGTTGATACAAAACCAAGGGCAGATTGTTGATGTTATCCAAAATAGATTGCATTGCCAGGGGTGTGCAGGGTTTAATTTCAAGTGTTAAGAATTTCTATTCTGTGCACTGTGCATCTCTCTGCTGCTCCCCTTTTCTGCACCTGCTTTGCTGGAGCAGTTTCCATAGCAATAGCCTCTTCAAGTTTTCCAGAGGTGTTACAGGAATGATTTTCTATCTCCTCCTCCTCAACAATTCAGGAAAATGGAGCTTATACTTTTTTGTCCTCTGTGCCTTGATAGGAGCCTGGCAGGGGCACTCTGCAATCCCAGGTAAAGCTGTCTGCAACACACAACTGCTTGTCCATGATGAGGACCCCAGCTGGGCTGCCCACTACTGCAATTTGCTTGACCTAATATAGATTGTCTTTGCTTCTCTCTTGACTCAGGCAACAGTATTCTTATGAAAAGGAGCAGGACAGATTAGGAAGGAAAAAAATTTAAAAGTTTTATGAAAATGAGGAAAAACTGACGTCTTAAAGACTTGAGAGCCAATAACTCAAATTTCCATCACGTTTCATTCTTCTGCCAGGCATGTGTGGTACAACACAACTTGTTCAACTTGCAGCTCAGTAGCATATGGGAAAATGTAATTCCCTAGAGATGGAAAGCATTAAGCAGCTGCCTGGAATCCTTCAGGAGCCTAACAAAAGGGAGAGTTGGCTATTAACACAAGCTACTCAGTTATTATCTTAAAAAGTATTGCATTTAGCAGCAGATATGAGGTTGTGGTTTGAAAGTGAGATGTAGATGAAAAGTTCTGTAGCAGTGTGGCAAAACCTTTGTGACCTACTAGGCCAGGGAAGAGTGACCTGCTGAGTGCAGGTGTCTGTGCAAATAACACCTGAGGAGCCTAGAGCTCCTGGAGCTGAGATGCTACCTAGAGCTACTGCTCTAGCAGCAGATATTAGCCCACTGCCATTTCTAAATTGATAAGCAAGCTATTACGCCAGGAAAAGTTGCTGTTATTATTGGTCAGAAATATGCTGAAAGCAGTTTATAGACAACGCTGTGAAGTCTTCTAGGGTGACACGTGTGAAAACAACTCCCAAGCTCAATGAGGATAAGTTTGACTAACAGAGACTTGGGAACAGCTGATTTTTCTGAAGCACTGTCTGTGACACAGTTCTGTATGGCTGCTGCTTGTTCACATTTGAGATCGAAATAGTTGGACATAAATTTGCTTTTTTTTTTTTTATTCTCTCTCCAGATTTGTGACCAGACAGCAGCAAAGTTGTGAAATTCATGGGAAAAGCTTCTCTGGACACAGAATATGAGCCCCATCCCAAAGCTAATGATCTCCATGTGCCCTTGCTCTTATCTGAAGTCTTCCAGAACCCTCAATGTGCAGGCTCTTTCTCTTTCACCATTTGTTTCAACCTTGAAAAGACCTTTTTGAGTGCTTTAAAATAACTGTGTTGTCATTCCTTAGTTAAAAAAAGAGCTTTTCTCCTCTCTGTTTTTCCCCTTCAACCTCAGTTGTTCAGACATTTTAATAATTCATGGCCCTTTTGACTTCACACACTTGCTTGTGCTACCTGTAGTGCTCAGTGAAAAATGTGCTCTTTGCAGAACTCAAAAGATCAGCTGAGAAATTAGTTAGAATGATATAGGTGGAGGGTGTCATGGGTTACAGTACAAAATGTAATCAAAAGTGTGTTATTCTATCACCATCTGCTGGAACTGGAATAAGGGGAGAAGCTGATGGGCCATTGAGTCCACTGATAAGCTTATCATCCCATTGGAAAATGCTCCATCCAAGGGGAGAAGCTGATGGGCCATTGAGTCCACTGATAAGCTTATCATCTCATTGGAAAATGCTCCATCCAGGGGGGAGGAGCCAAGCCCCTCTACCTGGATAAAAACCAGAGAATTGGGGCACCAAGGGGCCTTTCTTCACCGGACTCTCAGAGGAAGACCAGGCTCATCTAGTACCACTGGACTACTGCCAACACCCTGACCAACAGGCTATCAGGTTGTATTCTGACTTTGTCAGTAGCTTTCTTTCTTTTCTTCCTATTTCCTAATAAATTGTATTTCTGACTTGGAGTTTCTCACTGGTTTTGTTCTCAAACCAGTACAGAGGGTTATGCTTCAACTCCTAATTGAAGTAGTAAACCTACAAGTGTTAGGGCTCCTACAGCAACCTGGTCAAAATGCCAGTGTATTGCTGGCTGCTTTCTCCATGAAGCATGGATGCAGGCTTTGTAGAAGCAAATTGTTGCTGAAGAAACTGAGAATTGGAAATTCCCTATCTCTGTGTGTCACATTTCAGCTGCAACATTGAGCTCTTGTGTTTTGCACACAGTTAAATGCACAGACTAGTACAGGGAAGTTTGGAGAACAGCAGTAGTCATCCATCCCTTTTGCAATTTCTCCAAGCTACCTCTGTGTGGAAATCCCAGGTGTTGTGCTATCTTACTGACTTAAAAAAATACCATTTTGACTACCTAAACTTGCAAAAAGATGAAGTGTATTTCTTTGGGAAGTGTCTTAACTGCATACATACAAGATTTGGTTTTTAATTATTACTACACACTCTAGGTATAATAAAAGACCTGTCAGCATATTCATGCTGTCCCTATTCATATTCAGAGGGTTGGAAAGTAGAGGTTTAGATTCATTCTGGATTGAGATTAGGTAGGCAAGGTCTTTTCTTCGGCATAATGATTTTCAGCTCAGTTTGGTGACTGATCAGTTGAGTTATCTGTATTGCGTATGCGCAAAGAGAGAAGGGTTGTGCTTTTGCATACATTCAGTTTTCATATTTATAAATCAGAATCTGCCTCCATTTAAAAAATGAAGTGTCGTTTCCTTCAGCTTATAAGGAGCAGCTGCCACTGCCATTAAAACTTTGAAATGTTCCCTTGAGAACTCTGAGGATGCATCTGTCTGAGCCTAGTAGTGGTCTGAGCTTACAAGTGGGAGCAAAGTGTCCCTTATTGCTCAAGAGTTTAGGCAATAGATCAAAGGCCTTAGGCTAAAGCAGCTCTCTTTCTTTGGTGAGCCTGTCTGTGTGGGTAGTCACAGAGCTGCAGCTGAAAAGGATAGTCCTGCTATGGCCAGACTTAGGTAGAATATTGCTGTTGACTTTTCTAGACGGAGTTTGTTGCCTTAAGCGAACCATTTCACAGCATAAGAAAGACCTCTGGTAGCTTTTGACAGAATGCTTTTTCTCATTGTTCCAACAGACTAACTGCAGAACTAAAAGTGATGTTGTGGAGATCTGCAGATAAGGGCTCTTTCTTTCCATCAGAGGTGGTATATTGCGTGAGGATTGTTGCAGTATGTTTTTTGGTTACTATATTTGATTTAATTTTTATATTGTAAAGTTGTAAAAACGTGCCCCCCCTCCCGTTATGTTAATAGTTTGTCCCAGGTGTACCTTCCTCTCCCAGCTGCTAATCCACTCTGGAAACTGCCCCTTGTTCCTGAATGTTCCCTGTCCATCCCCCATTATTCAGTCTCTCATTGGTTTATGTAACCTTTTCCCTCCCACTATAATCCTTTTTTGGTTTATACTTTGTAAACTTGTTCTCCTCCCCTGAGTTTTCCTTCATCCCCTCCCCTTGCTCGACCCCCATATATCAGTGGCTGTAATCTGAGATCTGGGCTCTCCTGTGGGAGAACTTTCAAGAGAATAAACCTGTTTGGAAATCCCAAGAGCGGCCTCTCTCTCATCCTTGCTCCTGCCCTCGGTGTTTGGGTGTTCACAGAACGTGGCTCTGAGCCAGCCCTTGGGTTCAGAGCTCTGCTCAAGGCTGGCCCACTCCTGGTGTGAGTGCCGGAGACTTCCACCTGCTGAGCCAGCCGCCCCCTTTGCTCCAACACAGCATCAGAGGCCCCCCTGAATATTTAAAAGAGCGCATCCACACCTTTTTATATGAAAACTTGTGAGGTAGTTTTGGATGGGTTTGCTCCAAAACTGGAAGCAATTATCTATAGGAGTGGGTGAGATACAAGGCTAATGAACTCAGGGACACACCTCCAGTGACATGGCTGTGCTGGTTTTGGGATTTATGCTGGAATTTCCATCTGGCATTGCACTGCACAGGTTAAGAATTATGAGGGGAAGGAGGAAATGTAAGAGGTTATTGCTTCATCCTCATTAGCTTAGATTCCTAAGTTTGCTTCTGTGGGACACTGGCACCATGGGTGGTGCTAGCCTGCAGCTGTGGTGGTAGCAGCAGCAGGAGGAGCACCCAGGAGAGGCAGGAGGGCTGAGGTCTCATCCAGGGTGGTGTGTTGGGACTATGCTGCCTCTAAAACTGTCTGCCCAAGCCAGGACATGGTTGCATCCCCATGTCTTGCAAAGTTCTCTTGTGGACATACTAAAGTTCAGAGGCTGCTTTCTGAGCCGTCTCAGCTTCTGGTAGGTAACTGTGTCCCTGCGGAGCACACCACACAAGGAGGCAGCCTTATGTCTCCTCACATAAACATCATTTGCCATGGCTGCACTGTAAGGATGCAACAGCACACTTGGAACAAGCTTTGGCATGTTACAGTTACCCTCAAATGTTCAGCACATTAATAAGAGATCAGTTGCATGCTATGTTGCAGTTACAGCCATGCCTCAGTTTTTGTTACTGCAGAAATCCTAACTGCATGTCAAGGATCTTAAAAAAGGGATTTGTGACTACACCTTTCTCAGCTTTGTTACATCTTACTGTTGCTTGTACCTCTTGTTTTGCATGGCCCAGTCAGAAAAACCCCCTTGAACTCCATTTTGAGTTAATACACAAATTTAATTGGATTTTTTAAACTGGATTTTATATGCAGAAAATAAGAGGGGATAGAAGAGCTAAAGTTGACTACTTGTGTGATTTCATGGTGTCTTTTGGCTTTCTGGGTTTCGTGTCTAATTAATGAACTGCCTTGGCATCTCTGTAGGTTGTACAGCTCTGAGCTCATTATTGGCACCTTGCAGGCAATGACTGGAAAATGCTGAATGCTCTGAAGAAAGTGGTGGTGCTTGGGAGTTTTCTTTTTTCTATTTTTTTTTTTTTTTTTATGAACAAGGTCATCTATACTATCTTATTTCTTATGTCTTTTTCTCATTTTGCTTCCTTCATCTTTATTTTTGAAGGTCTTCCCAAAGACCTGTGTATGACAAAGAGACATGATGGGTATGTGTGCTCCTCTGTGCTGAGCATCAGGACAGCAGAATTGTCTATTCTTTCCTCACGAAGCATTACAGCCCTTGTGTTGAACTGGTTTAGTTTAGCAGTAGGGTTACCATGCAGTTCAAACCTCAGTGCCGGAGAATTGAGCGATGACACTTAAGCCCACACTCATTACATCTCTGAATCATGCCAGCTGAAGCGGGATGCTAATATTCTAAGTGGGTGGGTTTTGGCCTTTCATTCCACAGTTAGTCTTGTGAGACTGGTAGCTTCATATACAGTAAATATCTCAGATGAATGCTGTGTACTTGGATGGATAAGCAGGATAGAAAATAAGTGTAAGCTCAGACCAAGAGTTTTGACTGTGACATCAGCTGGTTTCACTTTGTCGATTGATGAGCATTATCTGGAGCTTGGCACCGGGATGAGGCGATGGCATTGCTGTCTGCTTGTGAGCTCCAGGTTTCCTATGTGGCTGTTTCCTGGGGCCAAGGGAGGACAGAGAAGCCCACAGGGCAGGCACTAAGGTGTCCCCTCTCAGGGGGATCAGTGGAGTCACAAATGGGTAAGTGTCAAGCCTGCAGACCTTCCAAGTGCAAGTGTTTGCCTGCACTTGAATTCTCTTTCCCCGGGGAAGAAAAAACAGCTTTAATTTATGAAGTGAAGTGTCACAACACATTACAGCACATCACATCCCAACGCGCTGCTACATGGAGCTGACATTTGTTTGCTTTAATTCCTCAAAATAGCTTTTATTTAGAGCAAATGTTCCCTGTTAATTCAAACAGTTCTCATTTTCCTGTGCACTATACTTGCCAGTTCCCATAGGGACAGTTGTTCCTGTGGAGCTTTGCCCTGTGTTGGTGAGCTGTCAGGCCTTTTCAGGGGTTTTAGTTATTTTTCTTATTAGTAATGGAGAACTTTGTACCACTCAGTCCAAATAATACTAAACAGGAGGCAGTGATGCTTATACTTTTTAATTATAGTCCTGTGACATACTAAGTGCTTTGCAAGGAATGAGAGTGTCTCTTGGCAGAGGAGCAATCTTCGTGCATTTGGTGATCACCTTACTGGCTGTGGCAATGGAAGCCAACACGGGCTGCAAGCACTGTTCTGTTTGAGATTGCCCTAGGGCAGGCTGTGGCAATTCCACCTACAGAAGGTCTGTCTGCAAAGTCACCTCCTAGGATCAATATCCTATTGCAGTGGAGACTACTGCAGTCTCCACATAGGCACAGAAGAGATACCTACACCTGTAGTGAAAATCTAGAGATCACCACTTGTATGTTCAGGAAGGAGTTTCCATCTGGTTTGTGCACGTCTTGTGGGAGGACAAGTAGTTAGTTGCTAGACCCTGTTCAGGGGTGTATGTGGACTCTTGCTCTTTTTTTTATCAACTTCAGGACACCTAACAAAGTCCTTGGGTCAGGATTGTTTTTCGATCTCTCTTTATTTGGCATAAGCAGAAGAGTGAGGTGAATGTCAGTGGCATTGCAGTGCAGTTTTATTCCTTGAAATCTTCCTTTTCCCCCAGTCTCCTTCACTATCCTTCATTTTGCTCTGTCTCCTGTGAGAAGAGAGCTAGAGCTGCCTGTGCTGAAAAAGAATTTTTGCCTCTTACTTCTCCAAATGGTTCAATGCATTAGCACACCCCAGGTCTATGTTGCATCGAGCCCCATGTCACACTACTTCTACGGAAAACTGTTGCTGTCGGAAAGCGTGACTACAGGCAACGTGGGAAGGACACTGAACAAGTAGAGAAAGCACCAAAATTCCTGATTCTTTCTGTGTTATGTGCATTCCTGGAGACATTTCTTGATCTCTGCTCAGAACTGCACTCATCTCTAGATACGTAATGCAAAAACAAATGGAAAAATATCAGTGTTACCAGCAAGCTCGCAATGGATAAGCATAATACATGAAAGAGGCTCCATGAACAGTTTGTGTCTGTGGTGCTTCCTTTGATTACTGTCTCTTGGGCTTTGGGAATCAGAAATAATTTAGCCCTTCTTCAAATAGGACATCACACAAACAAATCTGCATAGACTTCTGAACATACCTGAATACTCTGCTTTGGGTGGAGCAGTAACTTGAGCTGTTGGGTTAAGTAAGAACTTAAGATCTCAGAATAATGTCAGAACTGGTTTATTTTCAGAAACATTTCCCCATATGGTTGAACAAGCTAAATGAGTAAGGGAGGCTGTTTTGGAAGAGAGGGTGTATGGGGGAACAGTGTGAAGCAGGAGGAGATAAGTGAGCAAGCAAGTTGATCTGTTGATAGGGGAGTTTCAGTTCAATCAAAGCAGTGTTTATGTAATTTAATAGCAAAGTGTGCCTCTTGCTTTCCTTTTCCTTACGTCAAAACTATTTTATTCTTCTACATTGTAATGTAGCCTGCATGCATTTAATCCTAAGTGATCGTGATATTTGCTTCCCATAGTATCTCCAGATGTCTGTGTAGGACTTGGCTTCCCTCCTGAAGTGTAGAAACAAGGTTGTAAGGAGACTCCAAAATGTGATAGGCTGAGCTTTGAGCATTTGGAACAGTCCTTTCTGTAGCAGAGGGATCAGCTAGAGCTCCTGCCACTGTAAAGTTATCAAAATGGCAATGAATTCTTATAGTAGGAAGAAGGCCTGATTGCATCAGCTCCTTTCCTCACCAGTGTTAACACCACAATGGTAAGCTGCCTTTGAGCAGAGGCTAAGGGATCATTCGTATATAACAGCCTATAAAACTTATGTATGGTATTTTCCCCCCTTCATAACAGCACATTATTTCCCAACCATCCAGCAGCATTTCTGTGGAGCTGATTCTTGTTCAACTAAATAGCATCCTCCTTCTCTGGGCAGAGACCCAACTCGCTTTCCTCCTCCTTTTCTTCATTTCTATTCCTCACTATACTCCATATCCAATGGCAGATAAATAATAACTTCAGAAGAAACCACAGTCACACAGCTTATTTCATGCTGCTCTGGTGCTCTCTTTTCTGCTCGTCATAGAGGGATTTTTTTCAGGGTTATTATTTGTAAGTTAGAACTCAGAA
This sequence comes from Anthoscopus minutus, assembly GCA_013399455.1. Taxonomy (NCBI): domain Eukaryota; kingdom Metazoa; phylum Chordata; class Aves; order Passeriformes; family Paridae; genus Anthoscopus; species Anthoscopus minutus. The sequence continues at coordinate 360,461 of VWYI01019074.1, forward strand.
AGCTTCTCCAAGTACAAAGAATGCTAGAATTTTCCCTGCATTGGGTGTGGGAGCTTTAAAAAACGTTTTGACAGTTTTAATTTAGTGCACAAAAAAATCCCCTCTTGGCTTATGAAAAACAGTTACTGTTTCGTATCTGGGAGACCACTGTGTTATCCATTGATTCTCCCAAATCCAAGAGTCATGGAATAAACCTCGAAGTGTTGACTTTCTGTCTGCAAAGATTATGTGTAAAACTGCTTCTGACAGTGTTGTTCCTTGTCTGAGACACATTTCTCTCAAGGGAGCATGTGACACTTCAGTTCCATGCCTGCCTTGCATTCCTCATGTAATTTAAGGTGTTGGCTTTAACCTTTAAAGCTTGAAATAGGATGAGTAGTGTGTAATATAGCTCAGGTGCATCTGTTGATTTTCCCATCCTGCTAACAGCTAGTTGGCTTAAGGAGGAGCAGTTTAACCGGAAGCCTTTGGCACCGTGATACCTTTCATGTGTTGTTTTGCCAGTGTCTCAATATGTCCTCTTTTAAGAGGGTGGAGAAGGTGAATTCTTCTGTATGTGTTGGGTGTTGGAAGACACAGGAGAAGTCCTGTACTTTGTAAAGTTCTATGGGAATGCATGAGGCATAGGGGTAGGCATTATGTGTACGTTATTCAAGCATGGGATACCTAAAATTGTAAAAGCTGTGAAAAATTGCTAAAAGTGAACATGAGGAGAAACAAATATGGAGTATTTTACATAGTCAAATGAACAATCCAGGGTCACATTGAAGTACCTGGTGCTTTGTGGAGCTGCCTCTCCCTTTCCTATTTTTTCTATCCTGGGAAAGAATTGGATCCAGATCAGAGGCTTCTTCAGCTGCTGTGCTCAGTTAGGCAGAGCCCATGGATTCACTTCATCCTGTATCCTCTGACCTGTTCAGGGATCTGTACTTCATTCACACCTACCCCTTACTGCCCATTGAAAGTGATAAAAAGAACTTTCTGTAAAGTTTTCTCTTTAAATTATGTTTATTTATATTGCCTAGTGCCTTAATACTTTGCTTTGCCTTCAGCAAAAGAAAAAGGTACTTGAATGAAAAGAAAGGGGTAATAGCAGTGAAAGAAAAGAGTTGCTATGTATCATATTGTTAGCATTCTTAGGAGAGATGCTACTCTAGTTGGAGGAACTAATCTTTGCTTGCATAAGTAGACAGAAATGCTGGCAATTTACAACATCCGCTCATACCCAGATGTCAGCTCACGTTTCCAAAGAGAATCATCAAGTCAGGAGATAAACAGCTGGTACAGGCAAGAGGAAAATAAGCTTGTAAGTGTTTAAAGAAAAAAAAAAGTTAATTTTTATGAAGTGTAGTGTGCTGGCATCTAAACAAATGAAAGCTAACAGCCAAGAGTGGGAAAGTGGAAGGGCTTCTTTTATTCTGTAACATATGAGAATTAAAGTTGTGGTACCTCTTGTAGCAGCTTTAACGCATCCCTGTGTTTTTGTATAAAGTTCCTTCTAGAACAACTTTTTGTATGCTAGCAACAAAACAAGAGGTAGTATTGATGAATTTTGGTGCCTTGAAGTGCATTGAACTGACCCAAGTATCACAGTATGTCCACGCACACCTCTAATTTTAGACTCTCACCTGCCACACGTGTCTTGCTATTGGAGAGAGTCCCAATGGCAGCTTCGGTGACTTCAGGGAGACTGCTGACTGAGAGGCAAGGCATGTCTTGGAGACATATTCTGGATGCTACATACTCAAGAGTTCTCAAAATGTATCATCCCTTTCTTCCTGAGAAGTGAGGCACTTGCCTAAACTTGTATTGATCACTAGATAACTATTAAATATTTTCATGTTAAAACAAAGTGTTTCCGTGATGAAAAAGCATAAAAATGTAGCTTCAGGGAAAGCCAGTACTAGGGTTATTGCTGAAAGAGCATCTAATAGAGAATGCTGACTTGCAGCATCCTTTGCATGGAATGAGAAACAGCAAGTCTGCTGCTTGTCTGCGGACAACTTTTTGTGCAGGCAGGAGGTAGGTTTGCATCCTAAGTGGCTTGATAACAAAGCAGAGCAAACAAATCTTAGAAAAAAATAACCTAAAAGAGAACTGTAAACTTTGTACTCCTTGAAGGAAAATGAAGTATGCGGTATTTACTATCCTCCTCCCTCCCTCCCTCCCTCCCTCTCTCTCATTCCCACTCTAGTCTTCTAATGCTCACAGGGTGTCTAGCAGAGTTTTATGTGGAAATGATTGGGATTATCTCACAATTTTTTCTTAGATAATTCAGTTGAAAGGTTATACAGAACTGAACAATTTAGAGACTGGGAATCACTAAGCTAGGGGCTTTAAGATGCTCTCAGGCTCCTATCCAGCCAGAACAGTTCAATAGTTATTGGATGTGCTAGTAGTTGGCTGAAAAATCCATCTTTCCTACTTTTAAAATTGTTTATCAAGGTCATTTTCTGAGGTTTGTCAAGGACAGGAGGGGGAAGCAAGCGTCCCAGCTTTCTGACATCTCAGCCTGTCCAAGAGTACTGAAAATGGCTATGACGACTTTAAATTTAAACTACATATTTCTGTGTGGTGCTTTCCAAATTGAGCAGTGGCTTGCTGATCTCTGTCCTGTTCTGGGATAGGAATCCCGCAGGCTAGCCTGGCCCATGCAGCACTTCCAAGTCATACATGACAGTGCCTGGAGAAAGCCAGGTAGCACAGCTTGGAGAGTAGACCTGAAGGCATATTTATGTGTCCGCCTTACTCAGAGGAGGACTGCTGGTTAGCAGGGGTAAAAGGTGCAAGTACAGGTTCCCAGCTGTTGGTCACCCCCAGCAGCCATGCCTTCAGCAGCAGGCCCCTGTGGCACCTCTGTTCCACACCTCTTCCAGTAACAGAACCTGCAGCTGCCAGCCCTTCCCTAGACTAGAGTTTGATACAAATAAATTATAATGAGCTGTCTTAGCTGTTACAGTATTTACGGGATAAATAGTTTCCACTTCACAGCCATCAATACATCCGCCCTTTAAATCCATTAAATTCCTGACTGCTATATGCTCCCTTAGTAATGGGCTGACACTGATTTAAGGCTGGAAAAACCCTATTTAAAGCTCTACATTAGTGAGAGTGACTGTAAATTGTGACCATGCCATTTGGCCTGGGACTAAAAATGGCTGCAAAAGTGACACATTTCAAAATGTACTTTGGGTTGAAACAGTGATGGTTCAGTGTTCTTCTAGTCCTAGTTGGTGGATTAGCAAGAAATCTGGAAATCAGTAGCGCCAGCTTTCCTGTGAGTCTTTAATCTTAAAACTAGGGAAACATGTCTGTTATGGACTGCTCTGTAGCTGGTCTAAATCCTAGTTCTGCCCTGGACCATCATGCTTGCATATTTTGGTGATGTTACTTCCCTGAATGAGTGAAAGTCTTCCAGAAAGATAAATATTTCAGCTGTGTTCAGTTCCTCTCCTGGACCTGTCACAGCAGCATCAAATGTTTGTTTAACTGTTTTTAATCTTTTTTAGCTGATTGGTTTAGAGGAATTGAAACGGACTTCACTTATTTATTGGTGGCTGGAGACAAATACCCTGCAGCCTCCCTCTTGCATTCGTAGTGTGACTGAGAGAGGAGTGGCGTAGAATTGGAATAGAAGATCTATCACATTCAGCCTGCAGGGCTATTATTTGAGCTGCCTCAGAAATGTTCAATTTTTTTTGTTGTTGTGTTAAAGCACTGACAGTCAGATTTTGCTAAAAATGACACAGGTGGAGAGGTTTTATTTGTGTCCCACACACGTGATCTTCAGAGGTTGATATACAGCAGAATATGAAGCTCCTTCCCATTTTTACATATCATAGATTGGCCTATTTGGAGGAGAAATTATACAGAGGGTGTACTTCAGAGCCCGGGAAGGAGGAAAGGGCAGCGGAAAACAGAGATGAAAGAAGTGCATCCTTTTTGTCTTCCCCAGGTATATTTAGTGCATGGTTGGTTAAAGCCTCCACAGCCAGGTGCAGCAAGACAGTGAGAAATGCAGGCCATGCAAGGACAATCAGTTGCATATAGGCTGGAATATAGTGATGGAATGCCATTTCAGGCTCCCACTGGCCTTTCATGGCTGGAGATTCTGTGCCATGTGTATCGGTGAGCAGTGATTTGGTAGGTGGAAGTGTATGACCCTGAGCAGCTAATACAAGAGCAGCTGTACTGTCTTCATCCCACAAGAGCAATCAGCACTGAACCATCCTCTCCAAAGGCACAAACCTCATGAAATTTTGCTGCTGATCTATTTCTCACAAACCTTTCCTCTCCTGCTTAGATTGTTTCAGTCAGGAGCATAGAGCAGGCAGTGAGAATATGATTTCTGACACTGTGTCCTTCAGTACACAGTGAGAACCACACTGATTGTCTTTTTTGCTATTTGTTTCTTCCCTGTTACTCCAGTAGTGGTAGAAGATTGCCAGTGTCCATTAGAAATAAGCCTCCTCAACTCCATTTGAGGGAGGATCGTATAGAGAAAATACATGGCAAGAACTTGTGAAACACAGCCTGTCACTTCCAGGAGGTGAGAAAAGGGAAGGTTGCTCTGCAGTCTGCCACCAGCTTCACTTGTGCAGTGAACAAGGGTGGGAATTTCCTACAGAGCTATTTGTGGATAAAGCAGCCAAGTGTCCCGGTTTGTGAGACAGGTATCTGTCAAGGAAGGCAGGAACCTTCCTTGAAATGAAGAGGAAAAAAAACAACAAAAAAATGTAAGCCCCCACCCTTTCCCTCCGAATTATTATATCTCGAAAACACGGAGTTCTCAGGCAGAGATATGGGAATAGGAATAACAGTTCCTTACTAATATATATATATATATAAAGATAAACCAACAACAATAACTACAGTATTAACAACGGAACAGAACAGGGACCCCGTCTCGGCCGAGACGGGAAAAAACGTGGAGAAGAGGCAGTGCCTCACAAGCCCCTTAGCTGGCACTCAGTCCCGGAG
>VWYI01019074.1:365623-388767 GCA_013399455.1 Anthoscopus minutus
AAAAAAAAAAAAAAAAAAAAAAAAAAAAAGAACATGTAACCCCCAACACCAAGCCATGTTGAGCATCTGTTTCATTCTTAAACTATTATTAGTTCAGTCAGTTTAAGAAGGGGAGCATTCTGCTTTTTGCTGTGTGTATAGCTGCAGGTTACTTAATTTTCTTTGTGAATGTGATTACTCTATTTGATGGTTGCTAACTGAAAAACAATAAAGTCATTAAAGGGCCATAGGTGCCCTCTGGAGCCACTTGCTGAATGTTGATAAAGGAAAATGCTACTGTAATATTAAATATAATTGGATCGCTACATGTAATCACAGGCAAGAGTAAGCTGCTAAAGAAGAGTTCTGTAAGAATATTATAATTGCATTCATACAGTATTTCCAACTTGAAAGCTATGAGCAAATATTGACTAATCCTTCCAACAGTCGCTGAGGGTGGGAAGGTAAATCTATTACTATTTATTAAGAATTTGTTTCAATTAACTTTAGCCACTGTTAAAATAACTGTGAATTGATGAAAAAATTACTGGTAATTTTTAGTAACAATTTGCCTTACTACTGTTTTGAATGTCTTGGATGCCCTAGTTTTGAGCAGTGTTCCTGATATCTTTTATAGATGGGCATAATTTGACTGGAATTAATTTTGGAAGCATAAGAAAAATGCCTATTAGTTTTTATTTCCGCTAATATTTAGTTCTTATTAAATACTAAATATTTGTGCTTGTTAAATATTTAACAAGCTATCTGAGGCTTTGTTGAATGTATTGTATTCAATAAACTTACACAGCCTTGTATTATTATTTCTGTTATTATTATCATTTGAGGAAGTATTTTTCTGTACAGCATAAAACTGCAGATGTTAGTAGTCTCTTTTTACAGGATAGAACCATTGATATTTGCTCCTTTAATTGGTAACATTCTCTCCCAGCCCCAGGCTGGGGAACAGAGGTGGAAATTCTGCATAAAATAATTAAGTGTAGCCTAGGCACAAAATGAACAAAATGCTGGTTTGGCTGCTCCTGGTTTTCAGGTTCTAGATGATAGTCCTTGATGCTGATTGTCTGGCTGTCTGCCCTTACAAATTTCTACTGATGTCAGGTGGATGCTTGCTTAAACCTTCCTAGTAGAGAAGTGGCATTTCCTAGGAAAGGCTGCTTTAGGAAATATGGTAGTCCTTTTTCCACATCTTAGAGACTGAGAAATTCTTGTTTCCTTTTGTAATGTGTATTTCAGTGTTGAGTCAAAGATGGGGAGTCATTTCAATCTTTGCTTGTTTTAGTTTGTTGTTTTGGGGTGCTTGCGCACTTTTTTTTTTTTTTTTTTTACAGTGATTATACCTTTATTCCAAATTTATACCTAATGTGTAGGCCAAAAAATTGAATATTCTGTTTGGAGGAGAAAATGGATCATTTATACTAGTCTCATGAGAACTTGGCTTAGTTTAAGTCTGAAGATTTATGCTCTGGGCAATCTTTCAAAACAAAACCCCATAGTTTAGGGTTTTTGTTATTTATGTTATCGCACATCATTTTGGAACTATCCTCTCCATGCAGAAACATGCGACAGGGTACGTATCATATTCTTGTTGCTTTCCCAGTGAATGTTTTCTATGTCATTTTGTTATATAAAACTCCTGGATTTGGCTCAGTGTTTAAATAGTTGTCAGGTGCTTGCAATAGATGACTGAGTGTCTTGTACCCCCTTTTTGCTCATGTATGCTGAATGAAAAGCTGCTGTTTGTCACTTGTTTGGCAGCCTCTCAGTGCCTGTACGCAGCTTGCATTAATGCTAATGGGAGCTGCACACGTGTTGAAGAGACAAAAAAGCCAGGTTGCCCCTTAATCTACCAATCAGATAGTGAATACCTTGTCATAGTACCCAAGGCGGCCTTTTTTCTGTCCAGCAATTCAGCCTACCGTGCCCTTAGTGCATAAACTACTTCTAGAAGCTAATCAGATTCCTCCCCCATTCTGACAAGGGAAATATGTAGTACTGTATGAAAGACAAAGCCTGACCAAGCAATAACAATTGAGTAGGCAAACGGTTCGGTTCGTGCAGAAGATCAGCACATCTTTCTTCCATTGGCAGTGGAAATCATTGGGAAACACCAAGCTGGTGCAACTGAAGGCTTTGGGCAGCTTTTCTCATTGTTTGTTCTTGTTCAAATGTAGCTCCTTGCCCTTCTGCTTTTGTCTGTAGATGGTGTGCTCAGTACCTGGTCCCTGCAGCAAACAGTCTATCCTGGGAGGTGTGGTGAGAGGGTGAGCAAGCAGCTGATTCTTCAGCAGCCTTGGGCTCTCCTGAACTCCTCTTGCTCCCCCTCTTCTTGGTCTTTTCATGTTTTAAAATAATCCTTTACTGTATGTCTGATAGTCAAGAATTGCCTTTTATTCTTCGGTATCTCACAATAAAATTACTAAAGGAGCTGAGACAGGGAAGAATTCTGCCAGAAGCTGCTTGAAAGCAGAGTCAGTACTTCCTGCCTGAGTGGTTCTCTTCCAGTTGTGCTTCCTTTACCAGATTCCCTCTGAAATGTCTCTGTTTCAATACAATACAGTGTTTTGAAGGTTGGTAATTTCCATAGTTTACCTGGATTTCCTTTCATGACACTCACAGCCCTTAAGGACAAATTAAAGTGATTGGGCTTTTCGGTGACTTTTATTTTGTGTTACTTTGTCTTTGGAAGCACTCATTGAGGCTCCCAGCTGAGACTCTTAGGGATACTTAGTATAGTGGCTGCTTCTACTTTTTTCTTGTCCTGATGTGCTCCTGTTGTTCTTGAGTGCCTCAGTAGCTCTAGAGTTGCTTTTTCCTTAGTCAGAGTTGATTGCAGTGATTTTGAGACAGGAGAGTCTATTTTCTGACCCTTCAGCCAGCCTGAGCATGGTCTTCTCAGTGGAGCTGCTGACCTGCTTTGTATGGACTGGCTGCCAGAGGCAGCAGCTGTGAGTCTTCATCAGTTGTCGTGCCCCTTTTACAGATTAACCTCTGCTCTTTTCCCATGGCATTATTTTGTAGGCATGTTGACAAGCTGCTTTGATAATAAGAAGTGGGTGTGTATCAACTGGGAAAATGTTTTGGCTCACCTTTGAATATTGTATGAGCCAATTAGGCAGCTGCGTCCCTCACGTAAGAGGGATCTGGGTGGATAACGCCGGTGGTTAACTATAGGTGGCAGCAGCTTTCTAATGCTGTTGGTTTTCTCTAGAGCAGAGATGATGCTTCACTTGGATCTCAGCTCCCATTCTTCTTTGTTTATCTGAGGCTTTTTTAGCGTAAGCTTTTGTAGGAAAAAAACTAGCTGGCTTGACAAGTCATTTCTACTCAAAGGACATTTATATCAGCAGAACAGGATATGCTCTGATTGTCACAATCCTTGATACTTATTAATTTGTAACTTATATGTATTTCCAAAGCTACAATTCCAGAAGTACAATGTTTAAAAATGTTTTTGACTTGGCCTGACTTCTGACTACCTTTTCTGCTGTGCTGCCACAGGTTTTTGTGAACTTGTAGGGGTGTACAGCTTCCTACACCAGCATCAGGCCAGTGCTTCATTTTGTGTAAACAACCCTTGAAATGGCTTGCTGTGGCAGAGGAGCAGCCTTCAAGTTGCAATCAGCAGGCCCTTGGGGACCCATGTGCTAATTGAGGGGGAGCAGTGGGAGTCTGTTAAAAGCAGCTAAGAAAAATCAATTGACTGTGGACTCAGGCTTGCTTATAAGGCTCTGCGCCTACCCTGGAAAATGCCTTCAGGGGTCTGTAAATTGCAAAGGCTGACAAACACTGAGTAATATACTGTAAGGAAAAACAAATCTCTGTACTTAGAAATCACCTTTAAATCTCTCAGTGTTAATGCAACAGACAAACATTTTTGACAGCAAAGCCAAAGCACTTCTCTTAACAGTGCTGTAATATATTGGTTTGTGAGAGTTGCAGCAAATGCGGTGATACACATTCTACTGAAATGGAAGAAATCTGCATCTCTTCTAAATACCTTGAATTGAAAATAAAATTAACTTGCAGTTTTATGTGCTAGATCAAAGCTTTACACTTGTCTTCACACCTGATCTTTCATGTGGTTGCTGTAGAGTGCTTCTCAGTCTGGTGGGCAGTGTGGCACAGACAGTGAAACAGGGACTGCAACAGGACACTTTGGAACGTGCCTGAAGCTACCTTAAGGCATTTAGAGAAAACTGAATACTTAGGAAATGATAGTTTGACAAACAAAAATGGTTTGCACTGTGGAAACTTTCATTGGAATAGTATCCTGTTTCCAGGGAAGAATTTCAAGTGAAATTCGAAAGGCTTGTTTCTATGTTCAGTACTGTCACTTGCAATGTAAGAGAACACAATTCAGTTTCTTCTTCTCCCTGAATTAAAACAAGTGCTTGGACGCCACTTTTCAAGACTAGGTGAGAGAGTTCTGGCTGCTAAATGACTTGGCAGCTCTTAGAAGCTTTCTTGCTCGGTCTGGAGCAAAATCTGAAAAGACTCTTGGTTTCATTCAAGAGAGTGTATGGAATTCTAGAGTGGCATGGGATGAATTGCCACTCACCTGTAGACACACCGTGTTTTGCATCTGGACACCTGTTGACTTCTGTAGGCTTTCCTTCGGTATTCTGGCATGTGAACATCTGCTTGTATAGTGCATAGGTGAATTTCCACATAAGGACTTTAGTGCTAAATGCAGCTGCACAGCTTTTAATTTGCAGGATAACTGGTTAAAACTAGTTTAGCTGTCATCCCTGTATAGCACCATTTATGGTACTGAGAAACTAAATCTAACCCTTCTTGTATAGCTGGGAGGGTAGTGCTTCCCATTCCAAGGGGCTGGGTCTTTCCTTGAGTCCCCAGTGATACTTTACTATCCCTTTATGTCTTACAAAGCTCCTTTCACCCCCACTGTTACACATGCTAACTTCACCCTGCAGTCAGTTAGAAAAAGACAAGTGCTTGGTTTCCCAGGAGTTTGGCGTACCCTTGCAAAAGCCATTCTGCATTAGTCCGAGAATCAAACTGCCAGGTGGTCGATGTGTCTCTTGCCCTTATGCCTGTTCACTCCGCAGCTTTACACCAGCCAGAAACAGGCATTAGCTTGACTGACCAGTGGTATTTCCAGTTGCTGTTGTTGCCTAATGAAATGCTTCAAAGCCCAACGGATAATGTTCTGATTTGTAGTCCATGCTTAGAAAATGGTGCTTGTGAATGAGACTGAGTTCATAAGCTAATACTTTTTATCTCCTTGTAGAAATTACAGAGCCCCAGCACTTCTCATATTTTTTCAGTCTTCATTACCTCTTTTTGTTTGTTTGCTTTATACTTTTGAGAGGAGACTGTAGTGGGACGGTGAGTAAATGTAACTATTAAATTTTGCTGGAAATGATGAAATGAAAGTGCATATTATATTCATACCTAATGCATCATTCTGCTGCCTTTACCTTCCAGCCCATCACATTCCAGTCTATTTCAGAGATTTAGATGCATTTATGTCAGATCTCCCATCCCAGAATACAATCTACATCCAATTATCAACCCTTAGGGATACATTAGATGTAACTATTATATCTTCTTCTGTCAATAAAATTATAATCACGAAATGCACAAATGTCATACTTTGGTTTCTAAAAGCATCACAGATAAGAATGAGATGAAATGAAAGGGCTGTTGTGCTGCAGTTTACACATACTTATATGCAGAAGATTGCCAAAATCTCAAGCTGAGGTATGTATCTCCTTTTTCTGTCTGCTACTAACAAATCTCAGCCTTGAGCGAGCAAGTGTCTGCATAGGATCTGACAAAATTACGTGCAAAGATTAATTAGTCTTTTCCTCCATTTGTTCACATGCCAAGAGAATCACGAGTGCGTGAGTGACTTGTGAAGGTTCAGCAAGGACTGTCACATGCAGGTTTCACAGGCCTGTCTACCCAGAAATACTTGGTTAAGTGAAACCAGGTTAATGAAAAGAGTTGAATTTCAGATATATTAGAACTCACTAAACCCCTTCAACACTCTCAAGAAATAAATTGCTCTGAGTTCTCATTAGCTTGCTCAGACTCATTTTGACCTCTGTCTGAAAACATCTGTGTGGGAGTTCCTTAGTTAAGGCATCTTAAACTTACACCTGTACTTAATTTGGCTTACCTCGCCTAAGTTTCCCTTAATTGCAGACAAACCCTAAGTAAAATAAGCCATATTAGCTCAGGATAGTCTGGAGAGCAGTAGTCACTCTCTATCAGATAGAAGTCCTGTTCTCCCTTTCAGGCAGGCATGGTTAGTTACCTCTGCTTCATCATGAAACAATCATCACTGATGATAAAGAATTTTATATCCTTAAGAAAACTGCACAGCACTTGAAATTAAAGGAGTAAGGAGAAAGGAAGAAGTTATACTGTGTGCAGAATATTCTGTAATAGTCTGCTCCAGTGTGGTTTTGCACTCTTATCTAAATTTTCTAGTATTGACTATTGTCAGAGATAGAGGAGCAGGCTAGACAGTCTCTCACTGATTCAGGAACATGGGGATTTTTATACTCTGAGCTAAGCCTCTGTGGCAGGGCTGAAGGCAGGGCTAACAGACTGCATAAAACAGAATTTCATTTTTTAATACTTCTAAACCAAGCATTTCAAAAGCTGAAATGCCAATGTAAAATACTAGTATCTGGCAATTTCTGTTGTAATTCTCAGATTTTAAGCTGGACCTCATACTTGAGTGCCAGGGAAATGGGAAGATGTCTAAACTTGAGAAATACCTGAAAATACAATAACTTGGTAAAGGATCTGGTGATCTCTACAAGTAAAGAGAAAACACATGGGCTAAGTTGTGTTGGTTTTTAAAAAACAAAACAAAACAAAACACACCCACCAAACAAACGAACAAAAAAAGAAGGAACCAAACACAAAGTTCTATTTCCTTGGACTCTAATTATAGACGAAGTATTGCCCACCCTCCAAGAGGAAAGCTTTTTTGTCCATGTATCAATTTAACATTTCACAGGTTAGTGAAATGTTACAGTTGTGCCACAACTGTAAGCACATAATAACAGTTGCTCTACCACATGATATCCAAGGGAAATGTTTACCTAGATTCAGAAACATACAGTGATGCCAGTGAGATTTGTGCAGTAGCTGGTACATTGGCTGAATGGAAGAGATGGGATTTTAGGAAAGATCATGAGCATAAATCTGATGGTTAACATTTTAGGAGCATAGAGTTTAATGGGTAGTCAGATGTTCAGTTCTGCCATGAGATTATATTCACCAGAAACCTTGCTGAGAGATACCATGGTGAGCATCTGTAAAACACAGACATCTATTTTGTACAATCAAAAAGTTTGCAAGGATTGAACTGGTTTCAACCCAAGTCTGTTTGAACTTAAAGGGTTTGTTATCGGTAATCCAGGTAGAAGTTAGGACTGGATGAAGGAAGTTTTAAAATGAGGAAGCTTTGATTTTTTTTCCAAAATTGCTCTTTGCTGTACAACGCTGCCATATTGAAGCAGAGGAGCTATCACTTCAACAAATTCTGTCTATGTCCTTTAACTTTGCAGTGTTACACTCTTTCAGGGTACTGCTATTTCTAAAATCACCAGCATTAATGTAAGATTAAGATTAGTTGTATGTTTACTAACGCTTCCTTGCAGAAATTGCTTTCCCTGGTGTGTATGCATGCATGTGCATGCATGTCTATACTTTAGTATATTAGATAAAAATAACTGGCTGTTTTGGAAGGCTACTCTTTTTTTACCCTTTTTTCTTTCTGTGGCTCTAATTTACAGTGTCCTGTGAGCAGTTTATGCTTTAGTAGATGACTGCAGTATAAGTTGGGGAAGAAAACAAATGAGACTTGGAAGCAGCAAAACAGATCTGTTTGCAGGAGGATGGGTAACAAAAGAAATGTGCTGAAAAAATGCTCCCCTGCTCTGCACCTTTGGAGTGCTATATAATTTATAACTGTTCTCTGCAAAGTGTTTGAGGCAGTGCCAGGTGGTGGGGAGTTGAATTAACCCCCGTGGCGTGTAGTTATCGGCAGAGGCCAGACCTGTGGATCGATACCTCGGTGCTGTGAGTCACCATATCAGCTGAGGAAAGTGGATCTGTAAGCTCCTTATTTCTCCATTCCTTTAATCGCAGGGCTGTGTCTGACTGTGATGAAGACGGAGCGGACACAAATGTCTGATGCTTGAAGCTCTGATTTCTGAGTTGATGGGGTGAAGCCAGTGAAATGCTGTGAGAGACTCAGAGAGCTGATAGTGTATTGTCTTTTTCCAAGTATCCTCAGTTCCTGTTCTCTTTTTCCTCCTTCCTTACCCACAGATCTAGTTACACTCAGTAGCTGCATGATCTGTGCTGTGCTTGACCGAAACAGATAATTTCTACCATCACTAGTTAAGCCTAATTTTTATTATTATTAATAATAAAGGCTGTTTTAGTCTATCTTAAATGGATTAGACTTGCTCCTGCCTGCTTCTTGATTATTTTTGCTGCTGGGGGCTCAGTCTTCCGATGAGAGTTCTTGCAGATAGAGTTATTGCCAAGCTTATTCATCACTGAGGCATACCTAATATGGATCAAACTGGATGGAGTAATTGGGTTTTCAGAGAGCTACCACACCACGAGAACGTGTCATCCTCCAGGAATAAGAATTTTTGTTGTAGCTATGGAAGATACTTGCACAACTGCTGAGTCAGCCACCTCCTTTTGCGCGCCCTCACACTTTGTGGGTGCACCCATTTTCTGCATGCAGCCCTCGGAATTCGTGCCTGTTGACAACTGAGTCTTCTTCCTTCCCTGAAGACCATGTGTGTCTTACAAACCTATTGCTACACTCTCCACCTCTCTCTTATAAAAATTAATATATAAAATGCTATATCCTTCCCTTTTATATTTTTGTAAACTCAGACTTAACCCAGAAATTGCTCATGTGGAATGCACTGGTAAATTAAGTAACATATTGTTCTTTCCTAGTTGCACCCACTCTCTAGAGGATTGAAAAACTGCCATCTGTAGCCATCACCCAACAGAAAAGTAAACAGGATTAAACAATTGCAATTATTTTCTTATAAAGCCAAGTGCAATATGCCAGTCAAAACCACTCACCTTCCTTTTCCTCACAACAAGTGAATTGTTTTCTCTTTAAACAATGACAGTGACCCTTGGCCTTAAAACCAGTTGCCCCTCAGCTGAGACTTGGAGCAGTTACAAGGTAAGCTGGCCTTGCAGTTGAACAGTGGTAGATATGGATGGGCATGTTGAGTTACTGGTTTTGGTGATTAATGAAAGCTGAATTAAAGGTGGCTTCTCAGCCTAGCAGCTGAGCTTCTGGCTGTTCAGTGTTGTATCTGTCCTTTCCTTCTGTCCTGGTTTAGGGCAAATTTGGGAGAAAACCTCCAAAGGGGGTTCTCTCCAGACAACAAACCCACACAGTCCTTCCCCCCAATCAGTTTGAGAAGGACTCCTTGGAGAGAAGTGGAAAGAACCTGTTTATTGAACAGGCAAGGCACCCCCAGCACACAAAATGAACAACACCAGATAATAACACTCTTTCACTGCTCTGAAAAGATGACAAACTCAGAAAGTCTCTCCCAGGAGTGGTCGCTCTGTTACCGGTCTCTCCGATGCTGGGGCAGCTGCTGCAGGCCACAGGGTGCAGACTCCTGGTGTTTCCTAGGTCCCAGTCCGGAGCAGGTTTAAGTGGTTCCAGAGAAAAAGGGAAAGAAAAAAAAGAACAGTCCAGGGAAAAAATTTGGACTGCTTAGATCAACTAACTAATGAGCAGAAAGCAAGAGCAAAGCAAAGCCAGAGCCAAGCAAGAGCAGAGCAAAAAGCAAAAGCAAAAGCTGCACTACCTACTGCCGTGTCTCTGTGTCCCACCAGCCACTGGGGGAGTGAGCAGACTGACAGCAGAAACCAAAACAAAACTTCACTCTTCAAAGCCAGTCTTGAAGACACAGAACATAATATCCAGAGTAAACAGAACACACGATTGGGGATACAAGCACTGTAACATCAAGCTAGGACACCTTCATCTTATATTTTGACTTTAACCTTGCTTTCTAGTTCAGTTCCTGTCTTTGTTCTGCATCCAATGTTGCAGACATTGATCCTAACCACTGGGCATGACCATTCATTTCCTGGTCTCTTTTTTTAAAAAAAACCATCCAAGCTAGGACTGAGCTTTCCAGATTTCTTCTTGCTTTGTTCTCAACCCACTGTCATTCTTTCCCAGCCATGGGGAGTAAATGCATGTGTTCAGATTTCTGCATTGCTGTTCCTAGCACAGCCTGGGATAATCCTGCCTAACAGTGGGGGTTATAATTTATCTCCATATGTTGAGTGTATTGTCCAAATTGGTTGTCCCCCTTCATCTTCTCAGCTTCTTGGACATGGTCAGTTCTTTATCCCTCAGCTTTCTTCTTTTTTATTCATATATGAAGGCACATGTAATACTTAGGTCAAATACAAACTATTTTTATCATTAAATTAGAATGTCTAGAGAGAGATTTTCATCCAATAGTTTTATTTGGAAAAACATTGTGTAAGGCTACACTGGACAAGTACCTGTTGATTTTAGATACTTTGATTGGAAAATGTTTCTGAGCTTGAACAGAAGTAACCAGTTTTAATTCTTACAACTTTTACTTCAGTGCAAGTTCGTTTATGGTCCCAAGATACTGGGTGAGACGCATGTGAAAGACTCTCAGGGTGAGTTTGTGGGTCTTTCAGCTCAGATGACACCACTATGCTTCATCTCAGTCATAACAGAAAAATAACTGTGGTCATAATAATCATGTCAGCCACAGGCAAAGGGCTGATATTGCAGCAGAACTGCATTAAAAACGTTTTCTTTGGCTCACTGGCACTTGAGGAGTGATTGTAAACAAGCCACTGCAAGGAAGCCAGTGGACAAACAGGTAGACAGTAGTTGATATTGTCTGGATCCTGCAGATGGGAAGTTACTGGCTTTGCTGGTATACTTCTGACTTGGCATCAGTTATGATTTGTGCATCAGTACAGAGGTTCTTGCAGAGTAGTAACTGAGATTGAAAAGGTATTGATATGAAATACTGAGAAGCACTGTCATATGCAGAAAAAGGGGAGGAAGGATCAGTGTTCCCTTTCTTCATCCCACCATGATTTGTCTTTGGAGGGCTCTTGGCAGAGTTGTGAATGAGTTTTCTATAGACTGACTCCAACTGGCTAGGTGAGGTCACTGGACTTTCGAAATATTTGAGGCAGTGGTTTTAAACACGTGACTATCTCAACACAAACAGGAATAAAGCAATCTTGTATAGTCTTGGTCATACAGTAACCCCTTTGTTCTGCCTTCAGTACTCACAGTGGAATGATTTGGCTTGTTAAATTGGAGGCTTTGCATCCCTTCGTGGTCATCTACCCCCATCTGAAGTCTGCCTGAGTCTGCATTGCAGATTTTCTGTGCTTTGCTTCTCCAGAACTGAATATGTTTTCAGTTCTTAGAGTGAAAGGATTGAAGCTGTGGTGAAAACAAATAGCTGGAGTCAGATTTTTTTTTTTTTCATGTAACCCTGATCCTTACAGCACGTGATGCAATGCAAGTGGCTGAGGGGAAACTCTCTGCATCCCAGTTGATGCAGAACAAGCCAGCAGCTGGGAAACTTGCTGAAACCAGATGGCTTGTGCCATGGTTACAGTTGTGCGCTGAGAGGAGTTTTAATTGGAGTGTATTTTTTTCCCTTTTGAAAGAAGGTGGCTAGCCAGGAACAGATTACACATAGATTTAGTTCTTAAATGTTACTCTGTAATTGTTTGGCTTATTTCTTTATAAAAGCTTAGCATGAAGTCACTGAGTTTGAGTTAAGGCCGAATTATGTATTTCTTGGCAGTCCTGGTTTTCATTATTGACCAGAGAATTTAAAAAAATAGCATTGTCCATATCTGCGAGGATCCCTCAGAAGTAAATCTTGAGTGAATTTGCCACAGTGTACGTATTTGTTTTTTAATGCTGGATTTAGAATTATCTTTTGTTTCTGTTTTCTATGTACAAGCCTAAGTGCTGGAGGGTTGGAAACAGACAAGATTGAATGGGTCAATTGTATGAATTGGCAGACACGATTCCCCCTTTCACACACTATGCTTCTCTGTTAAATGTTCTGCAAAAACAAAGAAAAATGAAATGTTTGGTCTGTGTGGTGTATGAAGGCTTTCTCAGAGGCAAAGCACTCCAAGTAAGTAAATAAGCAGAAGTTTCAAGTACAGACGTTATTTGTGAAGCAGAATGATGCTACACACACATTGAACACAAGCTTTCAAAAGCAAAGAAATGAAGAGCTGAGTCCTTGCTAGGTGGTTAAATAGCAGCTTTCCAGTAGTAGCTCAGGGCCCTATGCCATCTCCATAATCCTTGTGGATTATACTGGAGGTGGAGTACAGGCACTGAATCCAACTGGCTTGAAACAGGTTTAATTTTTTTGCTTTCCTTTGTAACAACAGTAAAAAGAGAGAAAACCCCATATTTTACCAACTCTTTTATACCTGAAAGTTTTAAACATTGCTCTCCTTTCACTCTATTTCCTATTTTTCACTTCTGGCTCCATATTTGATTTGCAGAGACATGGCATCAGTCAGACCCATTGCTTCCTCCCAGTGTGTATTGGTATCTTTCTGCAGAGCTGAGGTGGATTTGGTTGGACAAAGGGAAATCTGTGCCCCCAGATCTACACACTCATTTCTGTCTGTCAGCAAGCTCCAAGAGAGGGTTATTCATCTGACATTTCTGCCAGAAATAGATGATTTTTCTCATGGGGACATTGCCTTGAATCAGCAGAACAGCTCCTAGATCTACCTCATAAGGACACCACCACACTTTGGATCAAGGCCACAATTTTGCTCATGGTGTGGGAGTCTAGTTTCCCACTGCTTAAGTATAGCTGCTTCTGAAAAGGAACACGACAGCTGTTTTATGATGACATTGTTTGAGAAAACAACTTTGCCAATGGTGAAACATTACTTTTCATCACAGTATTTCCTTAGAAATGATATGTAATTCAGAATTAGTATTTCTTTCCAAACATGAAATGGAAGTGCAGCACATATATCTCTTGAGTACTGATAAGAGAATCACTCGTGTAGAGTAACTTTCTGTGCAGAAGAACACTGGCGATGAGCTGTGAAATAAAGGTGGTTTTGGGGTTGTGCAGCTCAAAGTAATGTATTTCGTAATAGGACGTGTAGTGTCTCTGGGAGCTGTACAGCATTACATGCAACAGAGGTGTATTCATGGACACATCGTGGGCAGAATCATACCTTCCACATCATGCACTGTTCTGTCTTCTCACCTGAAAATGAGCTTTTTTAGCCTTCATGTCTTTGCTATCTGCTTGCTTGAGATGACTTATCTGTAGTTGGCGTTGTTTTCTTGGCAGCATACATCAGGCATCTTGTCAGAGAGCAGCTGTTCATCTCTTCCCTCCCCATCATATCCCAACCCACTTGCATGTCAGCTTTACTGTACTGTTGTCTTATCAGTCATCTTGGAGAAGAGGTGGTTTGAATTATTTTCATCAGGAGCACTGTGCCTACTAGTTTTCAGCGAGAAAGAGGTTTGTAATTACCTCAAAAATAGAATAAAGTAGTGCCTCATCCCTTGTGATGCCCAGTAGTAGCAAGACCCTTGGGGTTATATTTTCTTCCACATCAGAGGCTTACTTTTTTGCTGAATTATGTAAAAAGACAAGGTGATCACTATGTTTCTGCCTCATTCTCCTCTGACTGTGTTGTTATACCTTGTGTTTTTCTAAGGATTGAATTTGCACGCAGCTCAGCATGGATCTTACTTCCTGCTTTCCATGGATGTTAGCACAGCAGAATAATGGATACTCGGGTAACAGGTTTTAGGTGGCTGAGTTGTATGCTGGATGTTCCAAAATCTCACATTTTCACATATTTGATCCAGTAACTTCTGAAATGCCCATGACTCCTGAGTTTGTGAGATGTGAGCTTCATGAGGTGATAGAGTTCCCTAAAGAACAGCTTACGAAAGGATCAGAGCTTTCTCTGAGAGAAAGCATTGGAAAAGGAACATGTGCAATATATTATCACACTCAGTAGGAGCACAGATTTTCTGGAAATTTGAGCTAAGTAGAGCTAGAAGTCAGTTGTGTTAAGTCATCCAAACAGGGTTATGCCACCTGGTTGGGGATCTTACAACAATCTAATCCATGTGGATTTTTTTAACTCATCATGGGAATCAAGACCTACACTTGAATAAATAATTTGCCAGTACCTTGATTTTGCCGTCTTTGAGGTCAGCAGGGGCTAGGAAGAAAAAGATATAAAACTGAAAGACTTGGAGTATTAGATTGAGTCAAACATAATGTAGATAGGTAGTGTGCCACATTTAGAAATCAGGATATCTTAAGGCACAGACTGCAGCAGTCCCTCTACTGCCAGGTTTAGGCTTCTCTTGAACCTGCTGCCAGATAATCAGTTATTGCTGGCAGAGAGCTTAGAGCCTGACTTGAGGGTTGAACATAGTTATGAGGCTGATATGCATCATGCTGTCTGCTGGTGTGAAGGTATTATAGCGTAGAGTAGAGTGATTCCAATTACTCCTCCTCCTTTGCTGCCCTACTTCTGAAATTAGAGGCTGCTGCTGTAATCCACAGTTCACTCTGATTCTTCTCTCTGTGGATTTCAGAGTATTCACATATAAGTGTAACATAAGGTTTTATCAGCCATCTTCATGATCCTGCTCTTGTGAGCATCACCAGTGAAAACCAGCAGATATGACCCGTTATCTACACAAAACCTTATCAGGCAGTGACACTCCTGCCACTCTGTTCTGGCCAGCCTAGGCACCACATAGTTAGGAGTTTCAACTACCATCAGCATTTTCACTCTTGTTTCTTGTGATGCTGTTGATCATGGAGGTACACAGCAACAGTGAAAATCTCAGGAAAAGTAGAAGTTCTTAGGAAATTTTCAGTGGAAGACAGAGGTTTGGTTTAGCTTATATTCAAATGGCTTGTCCCACTTCAGTTGCATCTCAAGCATTTCCTTGCTTTGTAATGTGAGACAGCTGGTCTTGAAGTTAATCCCCAGGGTTTTGGAGTTTTTTTTCTTCCCTTGGCAAACTTGAGAGGAAAGACGCTTCAGAAATATTAGCCATCGGCTGTCACTTAGTAGAAACTATAACAGTTGGTGATGGTAATAGCATTGGCTTGAAACTTGCAGGGAAATGCAGGTCTAGCATATGGGCATCTAAAATCTGTGCAGTGATGGAGCTGAGGAACACGACACATTCAACTAGCTTTTGAGTTGAGGGCTCCTCCGAGTTCAGGTTTTACAGCATCAAGCTGTCTTGGCATTTGGCTGCAGTAAGCAGTTAGTGCTTCAGTAGAGAAATTTCCAGTTAATCTTTTACCTGCATTTGCCAGGCAGACTGCACTGAGTCAGCTCAGCCTGGTCCCCACTGTGCAGTGGCTGCAGCCAGTCTCACTCCACCACTTTTAATGAATCTTAGTCTCTGTGGTTTTCACTAATTTACTCATTCACAAGAGAAATGAGGAAGTGTTTTCCTGTCTCTCTCTGATAATGAATGAGATATGAAAGAGTTTCATGGCCAGTAAGCACCCTGGAGGGACTTGAGTTTGTCAAAACGTGCAAGGCGTCTACATCAAAGCAACAAAATTATTTTCTTTCCCCTTACTCTATGAATTGAAAATTCACATGACAACAGCCAGAAACGTGCCCAGTTTTGCTTAGACAATGGAATTGATTTTGAAAAGCTGAACGTGTGGCAAAACTGATAGCATCTTTTGCATCAGTGTTTTTCAGAGGTGTATCTTGAAATAATAAATGGTTGCCTGAGGCAGGCTTTAATGTGGAGCTTCTGCTGTAGTCTGGCTTGGTGTCTGTGAACCCCCACTTGCACAATGTAGTGTTTTGCACTCAGTGCAGACTGTGGACAGCAAACATTTCCTTCAAGGTATGTGTTGAATTCTGTTTACCAAGAATTTTTGTTTCTGTTTGCTGCTGCCTTCAAATGTACTTTGTATACATCAGAAGGGCAGAGATAAGAGTTTACAGAAGATTAAACAGGCACAAACACATTAGGAGAAACAGTAAAGGATTCAAATTGCTAAACAGAGATATTAAAGTCCACTCTGTAAGTCTTCAGGGCTTTTCAGTACCCAAACTTAATAAAATTAACCAACTGCTGCAGCTTAGCTCTAGTGCTTACCATTACTATCAGAAGCAATCAATAGGAAATCTAGCTTTATATGGTATAGCTTTGAGGTACAAACTGTAGGTTCCACTTTGAAGAGAGGAACAGCTGCCCAGGAACATTGTGAGCCATGCATTTTCAACAAGGTAACTAGTTGCAGTGGTCCTGATTACACTCCTGTACTTCAACCCTTTTAAAAACACAGTCCCCTTTGAAAGGTAGTGTAAATAATTTGAACTATTGCTCCAGATTAATGTGTAAAAGCAGACAGTGCTTGCAGAAAATACAAACCTTGCAAGGTAAGCTGAACACTTGTTAGTCCAAGGATTAAATTAGCTGACCAAGAGAGAATTATTACCCTACAAACCTCCTATTAAAACCTGAAAGGGTACAAGTATTTTTTGCTGTTATGTTTGAACATATGGTTACTAGAGTGGTGACAAATATTCACTGAACCTACTATTTAAATGTTATTGCATATTAATTAAATATTGTGTCTGTTGCATACAATGTTGCATGCAATTTGACTGTCACTTAGTAGTCCCCTCTCTCTCACTACTTCACTTCGATTTTAGCATTTTCTGGGTTCTTAAGCTTTTGTCATGTATTGATTCCCATGGAGTTCCCAATTTTTTATCCCCCACAGGGAGCCTAAACATGCTTGAAAGGGGGAATATCTTGGTTCTGAGGTCTGTTTGTTTTGGATGTATGCTGACTAGGTGTGATACTATTTAAGATTTGTTCAAATTCTAAAATTTTATGGCTTGTATCAGATAGAACCTGGTGGCACCAAGTTCAGGTGAGTGTTGTGGTGTGTACTTTACATGTTTATGACAAGACAGTTTCTGGTCCAAAGGACTTATCTATGTTCTATGATGAAATCCATCAAGTGAATGCAATAGGGAAGCAGAGGAGTAAAATCGTGACACAAACACCTCATTATTTGGATTGTCTTCCTGCATCTTTTGCCAGTTCAAAATCCATTTTTTATAAGGCTAAATTAATAATAGCATTCAACCCAGGTAGCAAAGAGGAGAGTGTCTCCAATGCCCCATTCTGTATATGCAATAATTAACGTCACAGCAGTTAATGTCCAGCAGTCTGTGGCCTGTCCCTCGTGCATGGGGAGCGCAGCACAAGCTCTTCTGAGATAAGATGAAGAAAGCACCATTGCTCCTACAATTTATCAACTTTCATCTTAACCAAGCTTCATCCTAAAATGCAAGTCTGAGGATGCAGCTCCTCTGGAAGAGCCATTTGGGCTCTTCTGTGCTGAGCTATGGTTGTGCTAGCACATCTCTCTGGCCCCACAGCCTTTGAACGGCAGGAGCATCTATTGGAACAGCCCCTCACCAGGGCAGAAGAGTCCCTGCTCTTACTGAAGACAGCTCTAAGGAAAGACATGGGCTGGCACATCCATGACCCTCTTCTGGAGGGTGGGGGGAGCGGTTTGGCCTGCATTGCCAACTGGACTCTGCCTGGACACCTGTGCCTTATCTGTGCACATCACCAGACTGATCAGACTCACAGCTGGCAACATTTAAGAAGTGATCTCTGAGGTTATGTTTCCTCACAGCCAGACCCTGAGCAATAGACCTGTCACCCGCAATACCTGTTGCAATGCTGTGACAGCATGAATTTGAATTTCAGGTGTTCCCGTGCTCTATGCAACATCTCTAATTCTTCACTTCCTGTAAGGAAAAGTTTTCACAGTTCCTGTGCTGATTGACATTCTATGTTACTCAGGAGTGTGAAACACATCTCACCTGTACATGTATAGAGAAGTTTCTTCAAAAAATATTTGAGTCATTAAGGATGTACTACATGGAGTAGGAGCTCCACACACAGTTTCCACTGCTGTGGGTACTTTACCAGCAGGAAGAATTATTCTAAAAATCTATTTAAAATTAACAAAAATAATCATTAAGCAGAGTAGGATTTAAAAAAAAATGCACTTTCAAGCTGGGAAACCACCTCATTTAGTATAATGAGTGAGCAGATCCGTGGGCCCTGAAGAAAAGCAAATTGAAACAAAATGGCTCCAGCATTGACTTGCATAATGATGGAATGAGCACGTGTCCTGACATGTAATGATCCCATCTTTCCCACAGGGGTTCAGAAAACAGCACTCACTGTGACAGTACCTCTGGCCAGGATCCTGTTTCCATGAGGAAGAGGAAAAGGGCTGGTAACAGTTTGGATGTGGAGTAGAAGAAGAGGACAAGAAAAGTTAGTGAAGTTTGACGTCACAAGATTGGAGATGAGAACAGTGATAATGCTCACAGCAGTAGAATGGGAGGCAGGAAAAGGGGAAAGACTCAAGGGACATCACAGTCCTTGAGCTGGTGTGGTTGAAAGATCTTTGCAAGGTGGGTACAGTTTTAACTGGGTTAAGAAGGATTGAGCAGTTATTGGTGGCATAAGTAACCCTCACATCATTCCTAATTCCAGTCCTAAAAACTTCTTTACATCTCCTTTTTCCAAAGGAGCTCAAAGATGTTTTGAGAAAGAAGGAACCAGTCCACCAAACACTAACTGGTAGCAGAAGTGCTCCCAGCAGGTGCATGTACTTGCACCTGTCTCACACTCTTCTGCCTCAGTCTCTTCTACATTTCCTGCATTATGAAGGTTTCCGTAAGTGGAAATTGCCTTCCTTAAGTGGAGGCCAGTTTCATCCTTGGCTTCTCTACTGACTAATGTGGTGCAGATGCTATCTCCTGAGAACTGAACTGGATCTTTCAACAGCTGTTTCATGTTTTCAATGCTAGAAATGATTGGGCAGCTGTGAAATGTAAATGAAGCAGTGGATCTCAGCTGAGGGATGCTAGATTTTTCCTGTGCCACCCACAAAGTCTTTGGGGGTCTTGCTCCATTTGTAAATTCCAACTGCTACTTAGTCTGTTCAGGCTAAGTAGGTTTAATGGGTCACCGTGCTGAATATTGCCCTGCAGCAAAATCACTTGTCCACTTTGCAGGTAGAGTCTGAAGAGTGGAAGATCCTTAATTAATGACCCACTTTGGGAGGGAGGCAGGAGGGTTGCTTTCTCCAGAGTGTCAGCTAGTCCAAATGTGGTCATAGCATAGGTAATTCAAAGCTAGATTATTACCTTTTACAGTAACATCAGAAAAAGTCTAACTGTCCTTATCCATGCTAGCTAAGAATTCAGGAAAAGTGTGGAACTGATGTAGCAACTGCATGCATACTCTTCAATACTTGGTGGTCCCAGTGGAATGAGGCAGTGCGCTGTCTATTCTGCATGCAGCCTGCTGCTGCTTGATCTGTCATCCATTCCCTTTCATCTGTGATTGTGCATGGGAAGCAGGGAAGCTCTTTGCTCCTCTGTCTGTGGCTTCTGTCACTTTTTTTTATTATTGCATACTGTCAAAATGTTGTCTCTCCCTATACCTCCCTTTTGCCTGTCTCCCTTTGGAATTTGTGCTGAAAGGTGAAAGCCAACCCATCTTTCTTGGCTCCTGAAACAGCAGAAGGTTTATCCTGACACATGCACGGCCCATGGAGACACAGAGATCACTGGGGATTAAGAGGTGAATATTTGGGCGGAGAGAAGCTATCTGTTTCTCTGGCTAGAGTATAGCCTACCTTCTTGTGGTCTCTGGGAGGTTTGCTTACTGAAAGAACACCGATCATCTTGCTTATCTAAGCCTCCAGCCACTTGAATGCATCTGTGACCCAGTCTAGCACATTATTACTAGGCAACATATCAACCATAGATAAGGACACATAAATCTGTGTTTCATATTCCTGCAAATCTCCACTGACCACTGTCCTGCCTGCTAGCTAGTCTTTCCTGGGAAGGCTGGCATATACAAATGTCAGTCCCTATATTTTCATTGCATGCAATCAGTTTTCTTTCCAGAGTCTCATTTCCATGGTAGAGACTCCTTCAAAATCACTCAAAGAGGAGGAGGGACTTTGGGAGCAGACTGGTACTGGAATTTGGTGTGAGGGTCCCTGAAAGAATCAACAGGCACTTTAGCTGCCGAGGGTAATGCTGGGAACTGCAAGGGAAACTGTGGCCACATTAAATGTTGGTCTTTCCAGCAACTTTGCACATAAACAAGATTTAGAGTGGAGAGTTGTCTTTACCTCTGATCTGAAATAGGATTTATGTGTCCCCTCACATGTGTCACCATCCCTACCACTCTGAGCAATAGTTGTGTTAATGAAGAACTTGTTAAGAAATACAATTTCTAATGTGATCTTTGAAATCTGGCCATGCTCCCTTGTTCTTTCTCTTTTTTTGTTTTTGTTTGTTTGTTTGCTTGTTTCTTTCCCACCTTCTTTATATATTCACTATTTTGAAAACTTTTCCATTCATGTTTAAATACATCACAGAAACACATAATCATTTAGCTTGAAAAAGACCTCTGAGATCATCGAGTCCAACCTTTGACTGATCACCACCTTGTCAACTAGACCACGGCACTAAGTGACACATCATGTTGTTCCTTGAATGCCTCCAGGGATGGTGACTCCACCACCTTCATTTCAATGTTTAATAACCCTTTCCATGAAGAAGTCCCTCCCAATGTCTGGCCTGAATCTCTCCTGGCACAGCTGGAGGCCATGTCCTCTTATCCTGTTGCTGTTGGCTGGGAGAATGGGCTGACCCCGACCTGGCTACACCCTCCTTTCAAGGAGTTATAGAGAGCAATAAGGTCTCCCCTGAGCCTCCTCTTCTCCAGACTAAATAACCCCAGCTCCTTCAGTCCCTCCTCAAAGGACTTGTACTCCAGACCCTTCGCCAGCCTCATTGCCCTTCTCTGGACCCACACCAGAACTTCTGTGTCCTTATAGTGAGAGGCCCAAAACTGGACTTGAGGGGTGGCCTCACCAGTGCTGAGTACATGGGTATCATCACTTGGGTGATCCTGCTGGCTACACTATTCTTGATACAGGCCAGGATTCCATTGGCCTTCTTGACTATCTGGACACTGCTGGATGATGTTCAGCTGCTGTCAGCCAGCACCCTCATGTCCTTTTCTGCTGAGCAGCTTTACAGCCTCCCTTCCCCAAGCCTGTAGCACTGCCTGGGATTGTTGTGACCCAAGTGCAGGATCTGGCACTTCACCTTGTTGTACCTTGTACATCTGGCCTCAGCCCATTGATCCAACCTGTACAGGTTTCTCTCCAGAGCCTTCATACCATCCAGCATATAAACACTCCCACCCAATTTGGTGTCGTCCACGAATTTACTGGAGGTGCACTTGATCCCCTCATCCAAACATGAAGGCTGAGCTGCGATGGAAGGGACTGAACTATGGTTAGCACCACACTGATGTTGCAAAGTACCTGTGTGTGGTAGGGATAGTTTTACCTCTCCATCACTCATCTACTACCAGGAACTTTGGTACTGGAGAGGGATTTGTAACTGACTTCAGATTTAAGGATTGCCAAAACTCTAACGTTACTATTCAGAATTCCTCATGCTTCTCCATCCAAAGAACCATGCTTATTCTGGTTGGATCCCAAGGTCTTCTTAGATATTCTGGTCCCTTTTCAAAAACAGCCAGACTGTTGAAACCTAGTGCTCTGGTTGGATTTCAGCAAATGTAGTTATGACAGTGTGCATCTCTCTGCAGTTTCAACTGGATTCTCTCACGTTTGTTTCCTTCTTAAATATTTGTATAATGGTGTTATATTTATTCCGTCACACATCAGAGACCACTGGAATTTAGGGTTTAGAAACTATAAATTGCCTCTTTTTTTTGTAGATCAAATACTGGCTGTCATTTGAGTGCCTTAGAAGAACATTAGATTTGTCCCGGTTTTTTGGAGGCTTTTTTGGTTAGTTCTTTGTAACTTCTGTACTGTTACCATAAGTTACAGAATGTACAGATGTCCCAAAGATTTGCTGCAGCATTAGGCACAGTAAACCAGCTCTTTGATGTACCATCCCACCATGCATGTTCCAGCAGTTCAGCTGCAATGCCAAGTGTTGGCACCTCACAGTGTGATCCCTGGCCAGCCCTGACACTGACCTCCTGCAAGAGATTGCTGGCAGTCAACATAGGAGAGCAGGATTAGGAGAGGAGGAGTGGGTCATGTGAAAACAGTCTAATAATAACTGATAAACAGAGAATGGAATCTTCCTGAGCTCAGAGGAAGGAGTGATCAGTTACAGAATAGTTTTTCCTTTTCTCTTGGCAGGTGTGGGATTTCACTTCTTCTGCAGTCACAGTCCTGGCTCCCTTTTAAAGACAGTGAGATATCCTGGTTAATATCCTTGCTATATGTGAAATTGAAGGTTTATCACTGTCCTTGAAAATAAGAATTAATGCAGTTCCTTCTATAGTGCTAATTATATCCCCCATTTGAATCTGTGAGCCAGCTGGAGATGTTTGTGACTGAGACTTTAGATTTACTCATCTTAATCTGGGTTGCTGGTGGTGTTTTCCCCCTCTCTGGTGCCTTACATCCAGGACAGCTGCTTCTGAGGATGTTAGCACTTTTTAATCTCCTATGTTCACAGCCTCATTGTTCAATCCCTGTCATTGATCTCAGATAGAAAACTGTATTTAGTTGTCTAAATATGAAACCAAAGGTGGTCTCATCATTACATATGAAAGTGAACAGTTAAGCATTGGTTAAAAACTGCCCAGCTGAACAGAAACTTAACACTGATTGTTAGAGGATTACAGTTCCTTCTAGCAAATCGTATTTGGTGTGTGGATGTGGAGGTCGCAGGGATGAAGTTGTCTGTTAGTCAAAATTTCTAGATGTTGTCTAATCCTTCTTATAAAGGTTACTAGTCCCCAGAAAGTTTCTGAAGTTGCTGTTCTGGCACCTGCCCTTTACCAGCATTGTCAGTCTTTTTGAGCTTCTAGGAAGCCTTTGGCCAGTCATACGGTGGAAAGAGCTACTACTGTATGGATTTCTTAATTTAATGCAAATTCCCTTCCCCCTCCCACCCCC
>VWYI01019074.1:388818-406041 GCA_013399455.1 Anthoscopus minutus
GCAGCATCTTTCCTGCTTCTTGCTACGGGTACAGGCTAGTATTCAGGGAACAACATTGAATTCAAACTGAGGGCTCACATTTGTGATCCAGCTCGTCTGTGTCCACCAAACTGGAATACCTTCTTGTATGTGTATTCTTTTCCAAAAGGAGGTAATTTGATTGATTTCACTTTCCTGTGAAAGAGGATTACTGGATTTATGTTACCTTACTTTACTTTTCCCACTGATAGCCACCACCCACAGAGCAGAACTTGATAGTTTCTGAATCGCTACCCAAACCACAGTGCCTTGTGAGTCTCTAATACCATATATTTATGAATTGTGAAACTTTGCAATGGCCAAATGATAAATTGGCAAATGAGGATGATTTTAAAAATTCCTTCCTTTCTAAATTAATCTCAATATAAAACTTAGCTTTTTCTGCCTTTGAAAAGCTTTGTAGACTTAGCCAAGTGTTACTGCATTCAGAACTATTGGTATGACTGCAGCTAGTTCCTTGAGCAATGGGATTTTCACCTGGCTGTGTGCTCTTCTTGCAAAGCTCCAAGGTTATCCATAGTTGTGAGTGTAGAAGCCTGGTCTGTCACCTTTCTGAAGAACCCATTCCTAAGTGTCTGCACAGAACCAAATGCCCTTTACTTAGAATTTTGCATAGCAATAGAAGAAATTAGTAAAAGGAAAGCAAATCTTGCATGCTCTCTGGCAGTCAGTTCAGTCAGTGTAACCTGTGCTGTCAGCATCGTGGAGCAGGAGAGGTTAGCTCTCTCTAATCACTCGTGTTCAGAACTTTGCTTTTCTCTTAGACTTGACTCATTGGAGTACTTGTCAGCTGGCTTAGCTCACTTGTCATGTTATCTCTTGTGTCTCCTCAACTAGTCTGTCTCCCTTGCATGAATGATAACTGTTTAATTGGGTCATTATGGGAGGATGGACCTGGCTGTGGATCTCTGTTAGAAGCATCATCATCCATTCTTGACATGAGCAGTGCATTGCCTTATTTCCTGAGAGATTCTCTAGCCCCAGCTAACTTTTCCAATGAGACTTCTTTTTTTAATGAAGAAAACAATCTTTTTCTTTTTTTGAATTTTATTTTTCCCCCCAGAGACCTGATATTAAGATATTCAGCTGTCTGTCTCATTTCCTAACATGCAATTTGTCAGGAAGTGAGTTTCCATTAAATTCTTGATAATTAGCATACTTGGACTTTGATAGACATTTTTCCTTTTTGCAACAACTTTTTTATTAGCTCATTATCTGCATGCAAGATCATTCAGCTAAATTCCTGTCTATCAGACATCTCTATCTTTGCTCATTTTTAACCAGTCTGAGGTCCATAAGTATTGCAGTGAATTATTGCATTGAATCTCAGATTTTATATGGATCACAGGTGACATGAGGTGGAGAGACTCTGCCAAGAACATGTTAAATGCTTTCTCCTTCCATGCCACCTGTTTTGAAATTACACTTTTCCTTGGTCTTTTTAATACTAAAAGAGGGAGCAGGGGTTCAGGTTAGGTCATCAGTGAGGTAGTATTTGGAGAGCCCTAATCCTTTAAAACTCAGTCCCCCCTTTGGAAGGGACTGGTGGGACTTGAGAGAGCTCTTTATGTATATTATGCTTAGTTCTAGCTCAGCTTATCTGAGCTATCACAGGCACTGGATTCAACTAATTTTTTTGTTATCACAATGCATTCTTTGACCAAATTGAGTATTCCGTTGCTATTGCAGCTGCTTTTTCAAAAGAACTTTTTATAAATGCCCAGCCTCTTTTTTTCCCCTGAAGATGTTGCTTTAAAAAACATATGGATATGGCTGTATTAACATAAAAATCTCTTCTTGCTCGGTTACTCATCCACTGGCCTTTTCTCCTGTGGGTGGCTATTGTAAAAGCTCTTGGAAGTGCAAACAGTGCTACTAGTTCTCAACCAGTTCTGTCCAACAGCTTGTCAAGATGTCAGAGGAGAAGACAGCTGCGGCAAAAATCCAAGCCCTTATCCTGGATGACATCCATGGCAATGTTCAATAATTTTTGCCCCAGGGTAATGCTAAAGTCAATTGCATATTAAAAATGAGGTAGGGAAAGCAGCAAAGAAGTAACTAATCCCACTAAGCCATGGGTTAGAGGGAGCTTTTGGCCATGAGCATGGAGCGGATAGATCATAGCTGGCCAGAACAGACCATCCAGTCATATTAACTTCAAAGGGGTGCTCAGCAGCTATGGGTTCTCGTAGGGATACTTGCACCATCCAGGAGGAGAGGGGAGGAGAGGATGTTCAAATCGGGCAGACTGCATAGGCCACATGACAATTCCTGAAAGGAGATTAAGGGAGAAGTAGAAATTGTCATGGCTCTGCATAAATACATTACTGTCTGAAGAAGCATGAAAGCTCTGGGATGCTCTCACAAGAAGGCAGGAGACACAAGCAGCAAATAACATAAAAAGCTCTTTTCAAACTCTTCTAATCAGTCCTCACTGTGCATGTGTGCTATGGTGATGTACTTTATGTCAGGTACTATGTAGCTCCAACCTTGAATCCAGCGCAGACAGGGAAATGGCATACGGAAAGAGAGCCAGACTCTTCGTGGCCTGTGTTACATCCCTTCAGTCTGGAGTGCAGATGCAAGCATGAGCCAGCTGTTTGGACTTTCCCAGCCCCAGGCATCATGGCTGTCAATGGGCCTCAGGTCCCCTGTTTGCAACTGATTTAAAGCTTGTGCACTTCAAAGGTACTGTCTGCAAAAGATAATGATGAATGTTATGCATAAGCCTGTGGCTTCTGGCAGTCTGACTTTAAAAGAGGTAGAACAAACTTTGAAAATACCAGCAGGTTTTGGTTCCTGTCACTCTTTCCTATACCTAAACATTGTTCATACTGCTGCCTAGTTGGTGCTGAGAGAAAGCAAGCATATGGAAAACAATGCAGAAGTTGAATATAAGCTAAAGACCAGTGAATCACACCATGACCTGACCATAATTCTGGGATGCCGACTTCTTTGGAAACCTTCATTCTGTGTGGGCTACTTGGACAACAGAGCAAGGGGGACAACGCAAGTTAACAGAGCTTGAGTGTTTGCTGTTGAATTATTTCTTCAGATACAGATATTGATGCAGGATGGTGGGTGAGGCTGTCAGACTTCTCACTTAGGTAGCTGAGTCACTTAAAAGCCACATGGCTGAAAGGTTAGCCAAGGATAAAGAGCAAACTGCTTTCCCCACTGAGGTGGCTGCAGGCCACCACACACAGGCTTGAGGTTGCAGGCAACTTGTCAGCATGGTGCTGAGCGAGCTGCCTCACAGCTGCCAGCTGATGAAAGTCAGTGCTCCTCCCTGTTCTCCTTCAGAAGGGGACCCTGTCCTCGTTTCTGAGCTGCTGCAAGCCGAATGGCTGCTTTTAATAGAGTGTGCACAGAAGATGGTTGTAGGCAATTGAATTAGGGTTGCATTATTAGTCCATCTGTGCAATATGCTCTGTTTATTGACAATCTGGTTAGTGTGGCTGGAGCTTGTTAAAGGTAAAGTGTTTCCTACTGTTGAATTCTGGGAGTTGTTCACCTGTTAAGAAGCAACACTTGAGGAAGGGCTCTCTTTAGACTGAAAAGGGGCTCCCTAAGAACTGTCTGCACTACTTTTCTGGCTTTCTGGGAGGGGAAAGAATTTCATGGGAAAGGCTTATCAGATAGCAGGATTTGCTCTGTAGTTTGTTGTGATGTGCACGTTCCCACTCCATCCTCTTGCAGCAAGGGGGGCAGCTGCTGGCATGTGAGATTGGATGCAGGGCTTCAGGAGGAGCTCTCTTGCTTACATTTCTAAAGGTTTCCTGATAGGCTCTGATCTGTGGCAGCCATAAACCAAAGTAATTTTCTTAATATCATTGGGTCCATGAGGTATCTTTGTGTGAATGAAATGTATGCATCAGAAGGAAAAAGCATGTGCTGAGCTGTTGGTATGTGACTTTTGCAGCAGGTTTTGTGTGTGTTTGCCAAGATCTTGCCCGTAATAGCAGCCTCACTATAGGATACCATATATGGTATATATACCATATATAATACCAAATACGGTATTATACCTTGTATGGTATTTGTAATGGAAAGCTTATCTCTAAGGTTGGTCACTAAGAAAGTAGGGGACCAATACTGAAATTGCTTGTGCAACAAGTACATTGCTTTTTGAAGATAGTGGGTGTTCACTGTTGCCTGGGGAAGAGAAAAATGGTCAGAATCATAACTCTTTACAAAAACCATCAGGTGTTTGACTTCGCTGCAGGCCCTTATTTCAGAGCTTGGCTGTCAGTGCATTCCCCTTCTGCTTGCCAGCCTCAGATGTTTATTCTTGAATACCA
This sequence comes from Anthoscopus minutus, assembly GCA_013399455.1. Taxonomy (NCBI): domain Eukaryota; kingdom Metazoa; phylum Chordata; class Aves; order Passeriformes; family Paridae; genus Anthoscopus; species Anthoscopus minutus. The sequence goes on from VWYI01019074.1 coordinate 393,159, forward strand.
GAGCTATCCATAGTGGTCCAGTCACGTCTTGTAAATAAATAATTTTGATAGGTCTTTTTCAATACTGTGTCCCCATAAGTAAGCTGAATTGTTGCGCTTTACAAGACCACACAAAATGTCATTGGTATCTGTGTCTACTTATACTTTCATAGTGAAAACCCCATGCAGAGAAGCAGCAATGATGACTAAAGAGTGGGAGTGACTTAGGAGAGCAGACATTGAAAAGCTTACATAGGTGTAACTTGACTACAAGGCAATTTATAAGACACGCTGCAACTGTATTTGGAGTTGAAAGTAACAGGAATATGGATTATTGTTTAGGGTGATCTAATGGGGATTCCAATTTAAGCAAAGGATCAAGTATCAGAATTATTTATAGTAAGATTGTTCACTCTGAATAAAAAGAGCCTCTGTCGCTTTATCTTTACAGGGGACAAAGTAGTCTTAATCTATGGAATAATACTGCATAACACAAGAGATTCATTTAAACATTTTAAAATAAATACTGGTTTTGAAATTATGTTAGGAAGCAACTTCAATTTCTAGAGGTCCAAGCTACAAAGGACAGCTCTTGAGTACTCTAAGGGTTCGTATTGTGGCTAATTATTTTTGAAGGAATTAGACTCTTACTGAAACACATTACTCAACTTGGAAAATTTTAAACAGCTTTGTTTCTACCAGCATGAAGGTTGATGTAAACCTGGGTGAGCTTACCTTCAGTTACCTGAAGCAATACTTGTGAAGCAACACAGTATGAAAAGAGTAGAAGAGTAATAAGCATAAGAGTGTGCTTTTCTTCAGACCATCAACTTTACTGTAGTGTGTCAGTCCTGCAAAGGAGCATCTCTTCACAGAGAGTTGTGAGACTGCAAAAGTCAGTCCATCTGAAAATGAGCAACACAATTCAGAGACAATCTGCAGTTATAGAGATCAAACCTTGAAAAGCTGAGGATCACATAACATGTCTGCATTGTATATTCATCGTCTCTTCATCTGGAAGAAGGAAAAGTTTAATAACTGAAAGTTAGACTAGGGAATCCAATCCATCCCGATACTACAGAAGGAGAAGACTGTGGAATATCAATGCACTTTGAAATCAGTATCCTGGTAGACCCTGGTATATTTGTGAAGATTTGCAAGTAACCTGACAGTGCATGAAATAATTATCTTTGTAGATACGAGCAAACATTGATATCGACTTTGAATTTTGAATGAAAGAAACAAAAGTAAAGTTCTTTTAGATGCATAACCTTGGTGCATTGACTTACTTTTTCTTTGTAGTAGGTTAATTACTTGAACAGGTATTAGTTAAATAGATTTCTGGTTTATTGTAAAACAGAAACAACCATGTAAGGATCTATGCTCTTGAACAGTTGCAGCATATTGCGTCCCACCCTGATATAAATACAAGCTAAACTAAAGTGATTTAATTGTCTGGGAGTAAATAATTGTTATTCAGGAAATGCTTTGTTTGGCCTGTCCTGTTGCCGCTGTGAAATGCAAATCACAAAGCAAATAGCACTATAGTCTCATTTGTTTGTGCACTGTGTGTGGTACACACAGCAAATGCTCAAGCAGCAGCTTTGGTAGCCAGTTAGGAAACTGCCCTGGTGTCCAGTGTCTTCAGTGCAATTTCTTTGTAACAAAGAGTTGTATTTGAGCAGAACCTTTCATTGAACCATTCTGTCCTTTCCATCTTGAGTTTGCTGTTTTATGGCATCTGTAGATTAGTAGGGATTTATTAAATATTAATAGGTTTGTTTTATCAGTTTAAGTGTTTATGAAAGAAAGTTCCCTAGTGTATGATAAAATCTTTATTCAAAGCTATGAAAAAGTGATAGCATTTGATGGTCCTTCTTGTGCATTTGATACAAAAACATTTTACGTTTCCAACAAAGACCAGTGCTGCCCTAATTACAAACTGTTACACTCTAAATAATAGAATTTAATCTTGTCTAGTCTCAATATCAGCATTTGCTTTATCAGTCTTGTGAGGTAGTGTTTGTTGGGAGGGCATTCAGTTTCATGCCATTTTAAGCAATTTCACTGTCAGAGAACATAGATTCACAATGTATTTAAATGGAAAACAGAAATTCTCAGTAAAAAATTCTTAATATCTTATTTGAATGAACATACAGGTCTCTGTGGGACGTGGGTCTGTGTGTAATCCTAGGCCTTTCTGTAGCAGCATCCTTCAACAGTCTCCTCCACACTGCTTTGTGGAAGAATGTTTGGCTTAGTTTTATATTCAGCACCTGAGTTCCCCATTCAATAATTGAAGTAAATTCACAGTGTAAAATACACAGAATTGAGAATGTCCAGGCAAATACAGCTGAGGAGAGCTCCAGCTGTTAGCCAGAGCTAATGAGCAAGGCATTGTGTTGTGAGTAGCTTAAAAGTTTTTTTTTCCATAAATCCAACAAAGCAGTGCCGCAGTTGGTATCATTTTTGATGGAGAGGGAGGACCAGTTGCATTGCTTTCTGTGGCTTTGCCATATTAAAGGTGTGTTCAGAACTAAGTGCACTCTGGGGAAAGCATGTGGAAGTCCTGACAGCAGTACAGGTGTGAGCACATGTGCAATGAAATAGAATGTCTCTTCTGCTATAAAATGTGGCAGGGTCCCCTTGCAGGAATGTGCTCTGGTAAGAGGTTGAGTGGTACAGACTTTTCTCGCATAATCCCAAACCTCAAGTGATCTGCATGCTTTCATTTTGTTCTTAAAATCACTCAACCACTGCTGTGGCAAGGTGCTGACTGCTGGTATTGTCCTAAGTGCTGATATGATGAGCGCATGTGAGCTGTGGAGGAATATTTGCTTACCAGGATTTTTTAATTTCCCTCTTTTCCTTTCTTTCCTCTCCTTACCTGCAACACAAGGGAATAAATCAATAATAAGTGAGAAAATACTGCTTGGGTTTATTGTTTAATTCCCTTAGTACTTGGTTTCTGGAGATCATAGGTTTAGTTTAAGGCAGTCCCTAAGCAACAAACTGGCTTTAATTCATGTTTCCTTTTCTTACCAAGACACAGGAAGCCCTAGGTCTTCACAGAGATGAGTCTTTCTGAGATTGAAAATATATCCTCATTGCTCTTATGTGTGCTTTAGGTGTTTTTTCACACTGGACAATAGTCATGTCATGGTAATGGCAACGTGACTTCCAGAAGTATTACATTTGTCCTAAAGCTTGTTTTGCTTCACCAGGTTTTTTTTTTCAAAAGTTGTTAACATGAGAGCATTATCCAGCTCCCACTGCAACTCTGGCTATTTCTCTTAAGTGCCTCAATGAGAAGTAAAATATTTTCAAAATCTACCTCCAGTCTGTGCTTGATGAGCAGATTGAACATAAAACTCCCAAGCTGTTGTTCAGGCATCTTATTTTGTCTTAACTGCAGAAATCACTGAAATGAGGAGAGGTAGGAATGCAGCTGGTAGTTTGTGCTAGCCAGTCTTTTTAGCTTGCTGGACTTAATGAAAGTGTCATTTCAGTTTGTTAATATGAACAGTTAAGCCTGGTTTCATTACTGCTTGCACAGACTTTTGTGTGAAAGAGATAAAATAAAAGCTGGAATTGTAACTACTAACCAGAAAAGGAAAGGAAGTCAGAGCAGGAAATGGGCATGTCGTATACCATAATTTGGCAGTACTTCTTAATCCTCCATTGTTGTAAACTTCATATTCTATTTCTGTTTATCCATCCTTTTCTCCAAGGCTGCGAACTCAGAATAGCTTTGCTTGTGCTATCCCCATCTGTCCCAGCTGTGTGGTGTTTCTGAGTGGATGATGCCATTTGCAGCATGCTACCATACTGTGTAATTTCTGCAACGGGAAAATACCACCAAAGCCTGTGGGGGCAACACCAAAATTTATTTATTATCACTCAGCTCTGCAAGAGTTGAAGGTTAATGCACTAATTTATGTTACCAGTCTACCTTTTGCTGTGGTACTGTTTCAAAGTGCCTTCTGTGTTTCAGAGAGTGTCTTGAGTTCAGTACATTTAAATCACTTTTATATGATTTTAGGTTCAATAAGGTAAATTTGTTGCCAATATAAAATGTCTAAAAGTATTTTGGGAAGAAGATTTGATTTGAGCTGGTGTTCGTTATGGGAAGACTAATGGGGCCACTGATCCCATTAATTTATTATTGACCCTTATCTTCCTGTGATGGGTCAGGCATCCTTACTCTAGCTTCAGGACAAGTTTACCTAGTGAACAAATTCTCATCCTGTTGTATAATATCTTTCTTTAGAAAAGTTCCAGACATCTTTAGTATCTGATTTTAATAATCTCTACTTTGTATCCAGTCCTACATGTGTGTAACTTTAGCTGTTAGAGGCAGGTTACACAACTTTGGCAGGGTCCCATACCACATCCTGGTATCTTCTCAGTATTGTAATGTAACTGCCAAGAGATCTGTGTTTGTGGAGTCATGAATTATATGTTTTTCCAACTTAATCCATCTTGCGTTATGGCTTTTCTAGTTCATCATATAGAGACATATATGAAATGTTCTTCAGAGTACTTCAAAACAGCCCAGCCTGCTTCTGGAAAGAATAATGCTAACTTTGGGAGACTTGGCATTTCTCTAAAGGTGCTTGTATTGTGGAAGTGCCAAAACACAAGCTCAGTCAGTAGCGTGCATGGAGATACAACTTGCTTGGATCACTTGGTGGATAGGGAATTGATGGTCACACTCAAAGAGTTGCAGTCAACAGCTAAATGTCCAGGTGAGGACCAGTGACGAGTGGCATTCCCCAGGGGGTGGCATTGGGATTGGCACTGTGGAACACCTTTGTCAGTGACACGGACAGTGGGACTGAGCACATGCTCAGCAAGGCTGCTGACAACACCAAGCTGTGGGCTGGGATTGACACTCTGCAGGGAAGGGATAACTTCCAGAGGGATCGTGGCAAGCTTTAGAGATGGGTCTTTGTGAAGCTCATGAGAGTGGACTCTCATGAAGTCCAACACAGCCAAGGGCAAGGTTCTGCACCTGGCTTGGGGCAATCCCAAATGCAAACACAGGTTGGGCAAAGAATGGATTGAGAACAGCCCTGATGAGAAGGACTGTGAGGTGTTCGTGGATAAGAATCTCAACATGACCCAACCCATACTCTTACACCCCAGAAAGCCAGCCATAAGTGGGGCTGCACCAAAAGCAATGTGAACAGCAGACTGAGGGAGATGATTCTCCCCCTTTATACCATATTCATGAGACCCCAACCTGAAGTACTGAGTCCAGCTCTGCAGTCTCAAATATAAAAACTTGCTGGGTCAAGTCCAGGGGAAAATGAAGAAGATGATCAGAGGGAGCACTTCTCCTGTGTAGATAGGGTGGAAGAGGTGAAGCTGTTCAGCAATCTTCCAGTAGTGACAATACAGCAGAGAATGGCTTCAAACTGGAAGAGAGTAGTTTTAGATTAGATGTTAGGAAAAAGTTCTTTACTGTGAGAGTGGTGAAGCATTGGAACAGGTTGCCCAGTGAGGTTGTGGATGCCCCATCGCTGGAAGTGTTCAAGGCAAGACTGAATGGGGCTTTGAGCAATCTGGTCTAGTAGAAGGTGTCCCTGCCCACATCAGGGGGTTCTGACCTGCATGGTCTTCAATGTCCCTTCCAATCCAAACCATTCTAAAATTCTGTAATTCTATGGGTGTTGTCATAATAATAGAAATTCTTGTTTTTCCAGCCTTTTGCTTTTTCTGTCCTCCTGAAACAAAGAGAGTCTGTATGCCTTCCCTTATGCAAGAAGCTTTTCAGGAAGCACCTCTTCTGACAACTGAAAAGAATGCTGTGTGCTGTAACAGTGCCTTATCAGCCAGAGTGACTTTTTGTCAGGTGTCTACTGTCTCTGCAAGCAGCTTTTAAGACTGGCTTCCCTGGCTGGCAGCCTGGCAGCCAGAGCTTGTTTGTCTGACTGTAAAATTCCCAGCCCAGGATACAGTGCCTCATCTCCCCCACACTGAAGAGACTAACACAGTTTGGAGGGAAGGAAGGAGTGAGTGAACTTCCTTAAAGCTTTATAGCAATTTGTGTTTAATCTCCAGACAGCCTATGCCTTTCCTTGAAAATTTGTGTGTCTTCAGGAACCTGTCAGTCTCACTGGTCCAGGGTGGGAACCTAAGTTGTCTCCTCTCCTGCTTCCCTGAAAGCACAATACATTTCCTGCACCATCCTGCTTAGGGCTGAGGTGCAATCCTACAAATGCAGGTTCAATATGACAACCAAGGTACTACACAGCACCTCACAGCCCACCTCCTTGGTTTGTAAATAAAAGCAAAGGCTGCCTTCATTCACATTTGCCCATACATATGGAACCCCTTTAACAGACATTACTGTGTGTACCATCTGTGCACCCTACGAGTGTGCTGTGTCCCCTGATGCTCTCTCATCTGCACGGCCTGAGGGCAGGCAGCACCGTGCTTGTGTTCAACAGCTCATGCTGTCTTCTGTGCTCAGTGCTGCTGTCCTGTCACACAAGATACCTTTAGTCTTGACTCTCTTTTTATCAGACTGGAACGTTCCCTGGTAGGAAAGAACACAGCCATCCTCATCTGGCTGTCAAATCTGTTCTTTTGCCATGCTACTTACACTTCTAATGGCCCAGAATTTCTTATAAACTCTTCTTCTAATAAATTAATCTTGTAAGTTTATGTTTTCTAATGGACCATTTTTATGAAGAAATATTACTTATATACAAACATACAGTAAAAATGTGAGAAAGATATACCTTGCTGAAAGCATACTGACTGCAACTTAAAAGGCTTTTCTTAAGCTTCTATTTTAGTTTCCATATGCTTTTTATCTTTTGAACTACAGAGAACAATTTCCTCTGCTTTGAGGAAGTTCTGTAATTTAACTTCTCGTTTCCAACGTTCTCCTGTGTCTTTTATCTCATGTCTCAGAATTTTAAAGAATTTCATCAGCCACTTTAAAGACATTAGCTGGAATCTGCATTTCTCTGTAAAAGCTTTTTAAAAAATCTTTTAAAGCCTTGTATTTCATATAGTGCCTCTTATAAGGACTGTATTTCACATTTCAATGAAAACTTCTTTAGTTAGACTTTAGTCTTGCTAAAGGCTACATCTTCCCTGTAACTCTTGGAATGGAAAGCTTTTGAAGGGTTTTCAGGTTCCAACTAGGTCTCATTTCTGAGGACCTTCCCATCTCCTTAATTCCTACCTGTAGGTCTGGAATTTCCTCTCTCACCCATGCTCTCCAGGGAGCTCTTGCTGCGTACCCCATGCCATGATCTCTTTGGAGTCTGAGGAGAAGATGGTCTCAGCTGGGGGCTTGTTCTTCACTGGGTTTTTGATTCCTCCCTGGAATCTCTACCTCCAAAGCATGTTGGAGTTTGGTAGTTACGGTGCCAAATTTTCCAGGGGTCTTTGTTCTAAATGTATGGTCTTGTGTTCCTGTGTAACTTCTTGGAATAGCTTGTCTTTTCCAGCAGCTCTGCTTTCACAAATACTTCTTAGTTGCAGATTAATAATGATCTTCTAGTTATGATGCTTCTTATTAAATATTTATATTGTGGTAGCACATAAAGGCTGTAATTGGGGTCTAATTGTGCTGATTTATTCAGACCAGTTCCAAGACCTTAGGTACTACTCACTCTAAGCTAGCAACTCTCCTGTGTGTCCTTGTCCTTCACTGTCATTTTCCGTGGTCAAGTCAGCGCATGAAATGGATCCCTGATTCCCTGGTGTGGAAACTGAACAGCCAAAAACTGCAGTGTGCTGACAGCTCTCTGCACTTGTTCTCTCTTCATCCTTTCTTTGATTTATTCTCAGAGTTTTCTAAAAGAATAGGACAGGGCAGCCTGTCTTCTGAAGTCCCCTGCAAATTTTTGTCTTTGTCAGTGTGTCTTTTCTATGTCTGTTGATTGTAAAGATCATGAGGCAGCACCAGTGAGCGAATGCCTTCTTCTCTCACACACGTAATGCAAATTGCTTCTCAGCTCAAACTAAATAGCTCAGCTGCTGCCTGTGCCCTATACATGTTGAAGAATCTTAATATCTTTCCCATTTTTTAAAAATTAATCTCCTTCAATACTGGCAGCACTGTAAAGTTCAAAGATGTTCTACATTATGTGCAGGTAGGATTATGGTTTATCTGTTAGTAGAAGGGAAAGATTGATTTTTTTTTTTTTCATTGCATCCCTGGTAGTTTTTTCTTTGCTGAAATCCTAGTTGGTGCTTTTTTTTCTCTGCTCAGCCTGACGCTGCTGAGGGTGAAGGTATAACATTCAATACAAAAAGTAAATGCCACAAGGCCTGTTGAAAGCAGCAAACTATCCTTACTCTTTCTGTGACAGACATGTAATATTCTGAATCAAGTTGTGCAAGGTGATCTGCCCTTACACCATCTACTCTCCTGTTAGCCACTATGTTATCAACTCCACTTTTCAATGTTTTAGTGGGTGCTGTGGTCTAGAAGGAAGAGGATTTTGGATCCAGAGCAAGATATAAGCTTGTCAATAAATATTCCCTTCTTGCTTTAAGATTTCCTTAAACTCGTAAGGACCAGTTGTCAACACAAATCTATCATAACTTAGGCAGCAAATCACTCTAAGGCAAAGCAAAAGAAATTCTCTGCTTGAAGTGCCCCCAAACCCTTCTTATAGCAATAGGATCGCTGCAAGATGTGCTTTGCCTTGTCTCTCTGTGATTGAAAATGGAGCTTTGTTGACAAGCTATAGACCAATTGTTTATTTTAAGAAAGTGGAACAGAATACATTGTTGTGTTACAGAGCAAAGTCATCTAGCAGAAGTAATGAAGGCAATTCTGAAATAACATAGTTTTCTTAACTTTAAGGGTTTTATTTGTTTGGTTTGGGGTTTTTTTGTGGGGGAAAGTGTGAGGTTTTTTGGGTTTTGTTTATTTTTGTAATAGTTCTGAGTCTTTACTTGGACTGTGCTGAAGGTTGGAATCTTTAGTTCATGTCCTCATGTTTTATAAGCACTAGACAGCACAAAGACAAGTGAGCCTTGGTCTTACAGGTCCTCATAAGTTCAGTGACTTCTTTTGCACAAGCACATACCCTATTCTACAATTATATTTCTGTATATCAAAGAGGCTCTTAGGGCTAAAAATCCTTTGTCTCCTAGTCACAGCTCAATTAAGTCGTCTCTGTAAATTATGATTACTAAGATCTGACATGGGACCAAAGGTTTTAAGAACTGTAGGGTTTCTGTCCAGATTGTAAAATGGATGTAAACTGTCAGTGTAAGGAGAACACAGAGCAGAATTGGATGCTTCAGCATTTGGAAGACACAAATAGGAAGTCTGGTGCAACTCTGAACATGTCCAGAATTTACACAATCAGTGTGGTAAGTAAGAATATATGGACATGAGCAAAGAAGAGGAAGTACAAAAAGAAACCTTTCAGCTGTTCAGTCTGGAAAGTCTTCTGGCCTGATTCAATGACTGGTAACTAATAAGCAAGAAACATCCAGAGAAAGAAAGGAAATATGAAAAAAATAACAAAAAAACCAACAAAAAGCAACAGCAAATAACTGTGAATGAGTTCAATAAATTATGAAAATTACATGGCCATGCAAAAGAGCATGGGGACAGACCCAGATGCCTGAGGTGAGGATTCTCTATCTAGAGTCAGAAACCTCTGATGTAACCTATAACTGAGTTTGAAGATTAATAGAACATGGATGATTGGAACTACAATTAGAATATGGTCACAGCGGTCTCAGGTATTCTGAGTATGGCTTTATGCAGCATCTGGAATTCACAAAGACAGTGTAACATAAAAGCATCTGCAGATTAATGTGGAGGTTGTGTCTGGGCTGAGTGGGAGTATTTGTGGTCTGTGTGCTGGATGCCTATAAATAGGTCTGCGAGGTGCTGTGGGCAATCAAAATGTTGTCAAACTTGGTTCTTGGTGTCCTGGTTTTAGCCTGACTCTGCTAAGGTGCCCCATTATTGGCACCAATGCCAGCCCAACATTGATGTTTACAAGAAGGAGCAGAAGCCAGTTACCTAAGCTGCAGCTACAAATATGAAATAGAGGGATCTCAGACTCATAAGGGAAACTGGGGGAACATTGTTTTCCTTTCTGAAGAATTCCCATTGGTCAGGTATGAGGTAAACTTCTCTTCTGGCCATTATCAGGTTCATGCCCTCAATACCTTACTCCTAAAGATTTTCATGCCAGCGCTGTAAAGTTAAATAGTTTTGTTTTGTAACTGTTCTGCTTTGTAACTGTAAACATCAAAACAAGCTAAAATGCACAGTGCTTCTCTTGCCAATGGGTTTTATCCTTGGTGTGCAGGAATTGAAGACTGGGTTGATTGTTTGGTCCTCCACGTGGCGCTGGTGAGACTGCCGAGAGTGAGGCAGCCGGCTAGAATCTGCAGTAGTTAGATTTTTGTTGTGGAGAGTTTTGCGTGACTGGGAACTGGTGTGAATAAATCCAATTACATCTAAAACAATGAAGTTTTATATCTTCCTTCTGATTCCTGAGCCATTCAGTTTCCCTTTTATAAATCATTTCAAGTAAAGAACATGTGAAGTTAGAAATGTACCGTGAACCAGAGGGAACCGAGCTGCGGGGGTGAGGCAGTCATGCTACTGTGAACAGGGGAGATGGGAAGTGTGGCTTCTCACTATCTCCCAGTCTTTTCTAGCCTGCCACTTTCTTTCCCCTGTGTACAGTATCTGCCGTCTGTGTGCGTGTAATTTAGTGCTAATTAAGAAGTGAGTGGGAGCCATAAGCTCATTTCATTTAGAACCTGGAAATGGCCTCCTGGGAGCCCAGAGAGGGTACCGTCTGCTTTCTCGCCACAAAAGCTTCTCCACCTCACTGCTGTAATTCTAACAACCAAGCTCCAGATCTCAAAATTCAATGCCAGCTCAGATTTACAGCACATTAAGCGACTGAATTAAATCCTCAGCATTCACTTGGCGTCAGCCTGACTGAGTAAAGGATGTCATGGGTTGGGGTGCTCTACAAGGCCATAATTTATAACGTTATGCAGAAGCTGCTCCTCTGAGTTTTATTTTGGCTTGCCACAAATTCTTTTTATTAAAGCCCCAATAGTATTTGTTGTTTTTCTGTTTGCTTTGATGTGGGAGTTTTAGATTGAATCTAAATAAATAAATGAGGTTTAAAATTAAATTAGGTTTCATTTGCATGAGTTGGGGAGTAAAGTGCATCTTTCTTTCACCATATAAAACGTAACAGACCCATTACCCATCATGGAGCCCTCAGTTGCTCCTGAAGAAAAATGACATTTCCCTCTGCATAGAAAATACTTAAAAATCCCAAGAATAGATTTATAGGAATATTTTAACCTTTTCTTTGATCCTTGAAATGTCATTGTTCTGTAGGCTACATTGCAAAACGTGACCTTTTATAGGAACCATGGGATGGATTTGATCTTTGGAAGACGTTTTAGAGATAATGCACTACAGGGTGCAAAGAACGTTCACTCATGAAAAAAAGAGCTGGAAATGGTTTTGTCTGCAGATATTTGTTTGTGGTATACCTGGAGGACAAGAGGATTGTTTATGATTAGGCTGTTAATTAAGGGACAACAATGAAGAAAATAAGATAACACAGCGTCTTCTTTTTGTTTAATGTGCAATAGTTTAATTTCAGTGCATTTAAAAGAAAAAATTACGTGTCAAAAGTTGTTCACATGGGGGATGCTTGCAAATTAATGTGTCTGAAATGTAACAGTTTGTTATGAGCTCCAGATCTTACCTTTCAGTGTGCACTCTGTCTTCCTGTCTGGCAAAACACAAAACTGAGCAGTTCTGGGAGGAAAATAATTGACACTTTGCTTCAGATTTGTGTCTGCCCTGGTAGTCTTCTCTTTCATGGTGCAGCAGCCTGACTCTCTTGATCCCGTACTCTAGTTAACTTACACCCAGGATTGTCCATGCCATTCACAGTATCTGTTCCCTGGTGAGAGATCTTGGCATGAAAAATGTATTTCAGCATTTTCACAATGTCTGCAAGAAGCTTGTGAGTGAAGGCAGGTGTGAGTCCATGGAATCGCACCATGTGGGTGCTGTCTCTTTGCTTCACTGGTAACTCTTCCAAACCAGATCATTCTGAAAGATGTCACAGATATCATGACCGAATACTGTCAGGTGGTACCTAATTCCATAGTTCTTGCATGTGCAGAATTTTCACTGAAACCTATTGTTGTTGGCAGTATGAATTGGATTTCCTCCAGAATATGAGAGATACTGTTTCTGTCCCAGCAGAGCTTGCAGTCCAAGCAAAGAAAAAATCTATCCAGTGAGAATTCAGTAAGAAAGAAAGTGCTTGAGAGGACAAAGATCCCAGGTTGGTACCCTAGTTATTGTTTATCCAAGTTTAGGATGAAACAGAAGAGAAAAGCACCAAATGATTTCTGAGGCCATACCAGTATTAGGAGTTCCTGGCACTGGCTTTTCAGACTGCTGAACTGCCTGACCCCTAGTGAGAGTGTTCTGGACCCCTGCCACTTTGGAGCTTGGGATGGAGCTTTAGTCAAGAATTCACAAACACCTTAAGAAGTCAAAGTGCAGAAGACTTGAAGAGTAAGAAAGAGATACTGGCCTTAAGGAAATTAAGTTCTTATATGGCAACAACCCTGTCTTGCAGAAACTGAGAACCGTGATGTGGCACAGACAGGCCTAGGGACTTTTCAGGGAGGTCATGGAGACCCAACATTGTTTTCAGAGACACTGGGCCTGAAAGGATTTCATACATACCTAATGTGCTGGAAAAAAAATTAGTATCTGGGAGTCACTGGCCTTTTTCAGTGTGACATGCCTATTGGGAAGTGATGGCTGGTGACATTTTGAATATAGGAAGTGTAATGAGAAAAACAAAGATAGCTCAATGGCAACTTGCATCAGGAAATCAATGCACGT
>VWYI01019075.1:1907-46649 GCA_013399455.1 Anthoscopus minutus
AAAGGTTGGCTGAGTCGACTCAAGAAATTGGAAGGCGACATGGGCAAAAAAATCTTTAAAAATAAGAATAGCAAGCACAGCGAGAAGGGCTTACACTGAGCAAATCGAACAGATGATAAGAGAGTGAAGAGTGGGCCTAGGCTAGATCCAAGGAAAGACTTACAGATGAGGAACTGAGGTATGCCCAAAATACAAGCTAAAGCGAGGGGCCTTGTAAAGCGAACTGACATGATAAAAGTAAGAAATTTTTTATAGAGTAAAATCACTTTCGGATTTCAGCTTCTGAGCTTTTTTTCTTAAAATGTTTTGCTATGCTATGCTTATTTGACTGTTACAAATTTAAGGTTGTGTTTCTTTTTACTGTGTCCCTCCATCCATCAGTCAAGCAGTAGCAGTTGTGAGACAGAACCTGGAAGAGTGGAAAAAAAAACCGGTTTCCTCTTAGACAGCAGAAGGGGCAGCAAGAGGGGCACAGAACAGATGAGAAAACAGCCAACTCATTTACAGATTTTCTCATTTGAGGTTCTTGATACAAAAACATTCCTGGTTCTGATGTGCAGACTGAGGCTTGTCTATATATTTATAAAATTAAGTGAAGTGCAAATCACACTAGAAGATTTATGCTAACGGTGTTTCTAAAACACACTAAAATGAGTAGAATGTATCACCAACTGCTTCTTGCAACTATACTTCTTCCACAGAAACATTTTTAATAGTTTAGCAATTAAAGCAAAACAATAGTTCAGCAACAGAACCTAAAACTTCTGGATCTTGTATTGTGCCTTTCCAGACCCTCTTCATGACCTTAGTTCACTGTCTTCTTCCCCAGTTCCCACAGAGATGAGACAACTAATTCAAAAGCAGTGTTGTTGAAAACTCCTGCTTAACTGCTTCTTAACCCTTAAGATGCCTGAAGCACATAAGCATTGTAACTTTAGAAGTTCTCTGAGTGCTTGTGTGATTTTTATGGTGTTTTCAAATTACTAGGACTGAGCAGCTTGTATTTGATCCCGGCTAAAATATAGAAATTAGAGGGTTATCCACCTAAGATGATTGGAAGGTTTCATCCGGTTCTGAGAGTGCATCTGGTATGCAAACAGAAGAGCTAACCTCCTCAAATGCAGCTGCAGCTGCTATTTTAAAATACAGAGAGGATATGTCCCTTTTATATGATAGTCCACTGATAAGGGCTCTTGTCAGGACGTGTGAAATACAGATTTAATTTCCTTCTCTTCCTGAGGGAATTCAGCCTTTCATTTCCCACCTCTCAAGAGTCATTTAATCTCCTGGTTAGAGCTTATTTTGGGTGGCAACATTTTTCACCTCTTCCATTGAAGAAGTTCTGCCATAACAGAAAAAAATTCCAGAGCCACTGCCTGTGGAAGAAAGGAAGGGTGTTTGACTCCCACGTATGCTTTAGGGAATCCCATGTGTGATTCTGGAGCACACTGTGGGAAGCAAATCTCTCAGCATTAGGCATTGGGGAAGGGGGTGTGTGTGTGTGTGTGTGTGTGGGTGGGTGGGTGTGTGTGTGTGTATGTATGTATGTATGTGTGGACACATGACAATTTTAGCTAAGTCTCATATTGAACCTGCTTTAATTGTACCTTACCTAAAAGAGCTGTTGTAAAGATAAATAAACTGAGAGTTCAGATACTGATGTAGTGAGTGCAGAACAAGAATTTTGAACAGAATGTGCACGTATGGGTTTGAATTTTATGATTCATGCCACAAAATTATGAATATGCATGGAAAAGTAAGTTAATGTTCATAAGACTTGCAATACCAATGAAAAGATACATTCATTAATAAAACATTGGGGGGAGGGGGAGTCAAGTAGATTTGACATCTTTAAGAGAAAAAGGAAAGTTATTATATTTTCATTTAATCAGAACACTTTACAAAAGAAGAATTTGGATTAGGTATTGACAGAGTGTCACCTGATAAAAATGTGTGGTGAAGTTTGAGCAGCAGATGTCTCACCCAGGGACGCTTCCCTGAGGAAACAGCAGGAACCTCCTGTACACTCACTTTGCCTGGCATTCATCTCCCTACCAGCTGCCAATTTTAAACTATAGCAAGTCTCTCAGTTTATAGTCCTTTCAAGCTAAAATCTGTTACATTTGGGGAAAAATAGCAATACTTATGTAAATCAATAATTGCATTGTATGTAATACAGTAAATCTATAACATGCCTAGAGTGACACTAACAACATCATGCACGGATGTGTTATCAGGGAACGTGTACAAAGTGATTCATATGCATTATATTTGGAATATGTCTTGTTCTAGCACTCATTTTGTTTGGCACAAACAGCCCTCTTTTTGCAACCCAGGAAAAAATATCGCTTTGTTTCATCACTTTTTTTTCTTCAATGAAACTATTTGCTAGGGCTAAATCCTAACCTCCATTCACATCACAGTTCTGCCTTCAGTTTAAGTACTCTACACAATGGTGATTACTGATGTCTGCTATCTTTCATTCTGAACTGCAGAGCATTGGTTAAGCAGCTATGTAGAAGTTGGTGAAAATCTGGTTTCTTTATATTAATGAAAGCTGAAAAATTAGAGGCTGGTTTGAGATAATAATAGAAAAGAAAATACCATGGAAGTACTGTGTCAGTGGTAGTTACTGTGAAAAGAGACTTAAATTAACTACTCTTTCATTCAACATGCTAATCTCCTGTTTTCTTGCCTCATTATGCTGAGTTTGGGTCCTACATGTCACAAAATGTTCCAGCACTGAACATAACCACAATTTTTAAAGCTTGTTTGATGTTTGTCCTGAAAATATTCTTGCATTATTTTACGTGAAAGCACTTGAAAGATGGCAGTTTGATCATCTGAGCTGAGAGAGCTGAGGGCCAAGACAGGTGCAGGCAGAGTCAATTGTTACAGCTGGTCTGTGATGTATACTCAAGCACTTCCCACTGTCAAACCAAAACAGGATTTCCAAACATCACAGGCATGTTTGAGATTTTATTTCTCAGTAATAAGTCTGACCTGGAGCAGATTTGAACTAGCAGTGACAATAAGCAAGTTCTACCTTTACATAGGAAAATTACCAATCCTTTGGGCTCCCCAAGATAGAAAGACCTTCTAAAGGAATAAAAATTTGTAATGTATGCATTTAGTATCCTTTCACAAAAATGTAAGGAAACAGTGATAATAAGAGAGGGATTTGACCTTATCATTTCTAAAAACCCAGAACCCAAATATCACTTTCATATTAGAGACTGGCAAAGATAATGGGATGTCCATGATGCCCATTTGGCTCCATTTGTAGTTTAGCTCCCTTAACAAAAATTTAGACCCTGGACTCTGATTTGTATTTACGAGTTTCTTCAGGACTCACACTTTTTCCTTTCATTTTATTTAAAATATAAGAAAGACTTCTATCACTCCTAGAACTGTGAGGGACCTCACCTCTCAACCACTCAAAACTTTCAGTTCTCCAGCTTTTTATCCTATGCAAATTGCTGTCCTTTCTTTGGTTAAATGTTGAGTTATAGCTCTAAATTTAATGTCACAGCTTTCCATCTGAAGCAGACACTTCTACTTGTGGCAAAATTCACATAATCTCATCTTCTTTCCACATTCACTAGCAGCCATGTATAGTCTCATTAGACCATTTCTTTTTGTAGTCATGTCCCCTGCCTTTAGCACCTGTTTTCCAAATATTACAATTACACTTTATATAACTATTATCATAATTTTTATTTTCAGTTACAGTAATTAATTTTTTATGCTAAGTATTGAGTGGCATATTCATGGAAAAACTTAAAACCAGCCTTTATGATGTGTGTTTGTAAAAAAATGCAAAAAAGGCATCAGCAACTTTTAAAAATATTGATTAGGGGTAACATTATAAAGATACTTCATGCTCTTAGTTTCTATTGATGTCAAATCTCAGACTGTTACCTAGGAAATTTTTGTCCTCCAACCAAGCACTATAAAAGTGAGAAAACTGTTTTGCTACAGTCAGGGCAATTTCTTGTCCAGCAGAGCCATTCAGATGGAAGGCTATAGTGAATGTGGCTTGCTTGACTTGATTGTAGTGCTAATATTTTCTTCCCACAAGGCATTTCACATCTATTTTCTTTTATTTGGTTCCTCTTTTTAATGCTTTGATCTGCACTGATGAGGCTTGAACTGAGCTGCTTCCTTGATTGGGTTTCATTCTTTTTCTTAATGAAGTCTTAGAACCCTAGACCCCTGCCCTTTACTACTTGTAAAATTGCAGTGCTGAAATACATCTCTGTTTTGCCGGATGTATTTGAGAGGTAATGTCGAGGTATGTTTGGTCACATTTTGATAATATAGGTGTCTCTGATTGCTACCACGCTCTTTTAAAGATGGATTTGGTTGCAGTTATGGTATAGCTATGATTGATGATCTCTTAGTGATAGATACAGACAATGTTCATGCTGTCTTTGTTAAATTTAATTTTTTTTAGCTCTAACCATAGGGTTTTGCTTGTTAGAATGACTTAACGTGCTTTACTGGACAATTTATTTCCTCTCAGGAATGAAAGGAATATTTTTCTTCTCAAGGACCATGACATATAGTATTCTATTAGAACTCACCTTGTTTCATCCTCAGGACATGAAATTATTTAGAATAGAACTATTGAATGTCTGGTATTCACTTTCTATTCCTATGTTTCACCCAGAGAAAAGTTTTAGCTAGAAAATGACAAAGTTGTCCATTTGGCTAGGATTTCTGGAGTCATTTTCTGGGCAAAGGATAATTCCAGTGGGTGTGCCAGTGTCCCAGAGAAAAATGGCCACACATAATGGTTTGGGTAGGCTATACTCACTGTATAGCATTGTAGGAAAATTCTACATTGACAAGAAAATTGTCTTGCCATTACCATCCCTTTGGCACCACCAGCCATCTGTGCAGTACTTTGGTGGTAGATCTTCCACATCCGAAATGCAGCATGATGCAGCCTCATTGATCAGCAGCTGTGTAATGTATAAACATAAATTTCTGCCCAGAAAAGCTTATAAAAAAATTACAGGAGTTTGGATATATTTCACAAGAGATTTAGATATGCATATCTTCTTTCCATTTGGATGTTTTACTCTCACTACTTTCTGATTTTCTGACCAGTGAAGAAAAGCTGAAGTTGCAGAATGACTAAGAGAACGACTGTGGTATAATTCACATACCAGTTAAGTATGTGAGTTATAATTAGGCTTCTTTTCTAATTAAGTTAAACTCATGCCTTTCCATAGCTCTTTGGAGCCTTAATGTAAATATAGTTTATTTAATTTGTCAGCATAACTTGTATATATACTGGGACATTATAAAAGAATGTGGAATCTGTGAACCCACTGCTACTGTTGAGACAGGACTATAAATGTTCTACAAAAGGCTTTTTCTCCTGCCTGAATCCCTTAAAGTGGATTAAAGGCTGAGTGACATCCTTCCCACCCCCGCCCTGCTTTGGAACAACAATGGGAAAATGTCCTGGTTTGCAGTTTTCTATCACTTTTTCTCTAATTACTTGTTTCACACATGAAAATATGTTTGCTGCTTTTATTTGCCCTGGGGGCTGCCTTTTAATGCATTTATCTATTGAGATTATTTATTTTTACACATCACTACAGAAGAGTCACTCTGAGTGCCATAATTTCTAATATCAAAAATTTGTATGCTTTGAGAATCCAATATCTTCACATCAACAAGTAATTTATTTCAGTAGGGACAGAGCAACAGAACGTGTCTCATTTTCCATGTTTGCATTTTGATATACTGATATGTATTAAAAGTACATGGTAGCTCTGAGCATGAGTGGATGACTTACATATGTCTATTTATATTCCATTACTGACCAAAGAATAGAAGGAAAACTTCAGAAAATTAGATGTAACTTATTAAATACGATTATCATGAACGTTTTTTCTAGTGAGGGTTAAAAATCATTTTACTTGAAGCTTTTTTCCATTGTCTGTACTTTATTCCTCAGGAAATAAATCTATTTTGTAATTACACCCTTCTTATCTCAGAAACTTTGCCTGACACACCATTCCATATGTTTATGATTCTCTGAATGAAAAAGTGTTCCCTGACAACCATTCAGATTTTTTTCCTTTAATTTCCATTTATGCCTTATTGTCTTATAATGTTCAGCTGAAAATATATGTTGCAATATTGTGTGACATTATCTGTATTACTTAAGATTTTATATAACCATACATCAATGAAACATCAGATAAATCTCATGCTTCCCTTTTTTTTCCTACATCTTCCCTTCCGGAGCTGTATAGGTAGTAGATTCAATTTAGTTTCTATGACAAGTTGACTTTAAGCATTTCTTACAAAGCTAGGAGGGAACACATCTGCAATTTCATTTAAGTCACTTTGAAAAGTGAACTGTATGTATATAGTTTCCTGAATCCTCTCTGCATTTAGAAAAAAATTAGAAAATTTGTTAAATGTTTACATTCAGCACTACGCAGTATTGTTTACAGAACTTCATAGATTTACTAGCATTTGTAAATTAAGGGAATAATCCAACAGCACACTCAATAAGAGCTTGAGGACTGGAACACTATATAATATTACCTGACTAATTTGCTGGACCTCCTAATAAATAACTAAGTAACACAAGAAAGGTATTGAGATGATTTGTAATCCTGCTGTAATGGCTTCTAAATAGTTAAGATTAGACTGAGAGATGAGAACCTTTTTCCCCTATATGCCATATACCAGCAGGGGACAAAATCAATCTTGTGAAGGCTCTGATTACTTGTGCTGCAAGTTTCTTGTCAGCAGATTCAAAATGTGCAGTGGAATGAATCTTCTGCAAGGTAGAGCTGCTGTCTATCAGCTGGGCATCTTTCCTCCCCTCTCTCCCTCCACCTTAACTTCCCATGGAATATCTGGTTGTGATAAATTAGAAGAAGAGAAAATACAAGACGCTTCAGTGCAACCATTTTAATCCTCTACTGTCAATGCAGAGGAAAGGTGACACCAATTTTAGTATCTTCAAGATGAAAAATGTACCCTTGAACTGAGATTTTGAGGAAGTTAAGGAACAAATGAAGGAATTGCTTTTCATTAAAATATAATGCTACTTGAATGTATACAAAAATGTTTTCAAAGGAGAGGATTTAAATCCATTAATGACTGTGATTTAATCTGAAAAAGAGACTGTAAATAAAATTCAAGCTAAAGCAGTACTCTTATTAGAAAGGGTAAAGAAAAAACACTAGGATTAATGAAATCATTTGGGGAGGTTGAAAATTCAAATCCAAATAATTATCTGAACAGAATTTCAGAGTCAGGTTTTATCTTTTTATTAATCCAAAACAAATCCATATCTGGTCCTTGGCAAATTTGGGGGATTATATAGTAAAGGCTTTAGGGGGATTAGTCTTGAATTTTGATCAAGATATATTTAAGAAAACTATTTATATTTTCTCAATGAAATTAAAGTTATTTACAGTGATCTAAAAAACAAATCTAGTGTTTTGAAAAAACAAATCTATCCTAGGTTTTAACCATGTTTTCTCTCAGTACTATAGAAAAGGAGCTTGTGTTGTCTTGCTGCTTTGGTGAGAAGTGTCAGTTTTTCTACTTAGAGCTCCAATAGCAAGGTCCAATTTAGAACACATGGAATACTTCTTCCTTCTCCCCAGCTTCAGTACTCTTCAATAGCCTTGGAAAGGAACTGTGCATTCCAAATAAATATTTTCAGACTAATGCATCCTGGAGAACTTGAAGATTTGAAAATTAGGAACTAAATATTATTAAAATTCTACCACAAAACCAACACCTAGCATCTTTCACAGTCTGAGAGAATATGATTTTATCCAGTCTTCCAACAATCACAATTAAACTGACAGGTGGGTTGGTGAAGAGGTATCATCTTCCTATCCTGCAGATGGAGAGCTGCATATAGGAAATGGCCCAGCAAGTGTAGAAGTTTGATGTTGTTCCTGTTTTCTGCATCCAAATTCTAGCCATCCATCCATTTTGTTCTTCCAAGATTCTTACCTCTGGTCTTATTCAAGGTTTTTGAGCTAAAATTGATAATTTTATAACAAGAGGCCTGGAATTCTGTTTGAAGGCAAAAATATTCCATTTTAGCAGGCATGTGGCTGCAAATTGTATTAATTGTTAGATTAGTTGATACTTGGTTTTGTTTGCTAATTAAGCTCCCAAAGACATAAAATACTCCCAGCACTCAGTGCTCACTGCCCCCCACAATGGCAGAGACATGCCACAGCCAGCAGAAGTTAATGATCTTCAGGGAGCTGCATTTGCAAATCCTTTCCTGCTAGAAACCTCATGGAAGGGGAAACAGGCCAGTGCAATCTTCAGAGGGCTTTGAATTGGCTATTTCATCAATGCTCCAGATAATGGTTGAGTGCTGTGAGATAGGAAGTGGGAATGACTATACTTTTTCATCTTTTCTTGTGATCCTTGGCACAGAGAACTATAGATGCCATTGATTTCAGGCCACAAAGGTGATTCTGCAGTGCTTCTGTCACCAGCAACAATATAAGTCAGCTGTTTGCCACGCTGTCGAGTGCTGTCCTCTGTCCCATGCACATCTGAATCAATCTCAAGTACAAAGTACCATTTTGGGAATTTCAGTTTATTCAAATAAGCAGTAATTTGCAATGAAATTGCCATCATAGCATATATTATATGCTTATGGGAGAGTTTTCTGTTTCTCAGATCTTCGGCCTGCCTCTTAACTTCTGGCACATCAGAGCTGAGCTCAGGTATTGCTATTTCAAGCACTTATTATTTGAAAAGGATGGAAACTCCTATAGATGGTAGCCACTGAAAATGATGTCATCTTGAGCAGGAAACTGCAGTCCTGATAAGATGCTCTGTGTGCCTTA
This sequence comes from Anthoscopus minutus, assembly GCA_013399455.1. Classification (NCBI taxonomy): domain Eukaryota; kingdom Metazoa; phylum Chordata; class Aves; order Passeriformes; family Paridae; genus Anthoscopus; species Anthoscopus minutus. The sequence goes on from VWYI01019075.1 coordinate 10,772, forward strand.
GGTTAAAGAACAATTTTGAAGACCTCAAAGAAATTAAGAGAGTGGAATTTCTGTCATCCCTAGCTCTGTCCGCTCTCCCCAGGCTTCTGTAGGAGTGCCTAGTTGGGCAAAGGATGGAGGAGCAGAGGCACCAGGCTCCCTTCAGGCATGCAGAGCTGGCTTTTGGGGGCCTGAGCCAACTGCACAGATGAACTTTGTAGCAGTTGCTTTGACTGAAATTGCCCCCACACATTATAGAGAGCGACATACTATAATCCCCTTTACACCGACACAAACACACACAGACAGAGAAAAAAAAAGAATGAAAATTAAGAGAATGTAGAGTACAGTAAAGGGAGGCTCAAAGTTGGGTACTGCATTTGAATTGCAAAGTAGCAATCAATTAGTTTATCATTAATCAGATAATTTTGGGGTTTGTGAATAATATGAAAAGAAAAGAAGAAATAACTACCAGGATAATTTTCAGGAACCATCTCTCAGCTTTATAAACTAATCCTCCTCTAATGGCCCTTTTTAATGTAATTTATAGGTTCATCATTACCCTTTTTGTATTAGTAATTATTTCTAAAATACCAAAGAACCATCTTTTTTTCAAGGTCCTTCCATGTGCCTGATTTACAGCTAGGCTCGTGTTGGACTCTGTCTTTCTGAGGTTTGACATTTCAAAATATTTATAGCTCTTTTACATTAATGCCTTTCTCATGAATCTGAAGGTGACCGTTATTTCTTTCATCTTGTTGTAATTAAATGGATCAACTATAGCTTTATTATTTCCACTATTTATCTGTGCAGTGTGTTAACACATTCAGATTAGGAAGTGATATTGAACATTATGTGAATTATAACAAACAAATATTTCCTAAAACATGGGTTAAACTTGATGCATTGGCTAAGAAATTGTTCCAAGTGAAAGCACAAAATCTTTAATATTTTATTGATCAGATCTAAACCTTCTGCCCAAAGTGGCAATTAAATTTCAATTAAACTGACTGAAAGCATCATATTAAATTTCAGCACTTTACGAGCTATCAGATAATGCTGCAGGACAAATCTTTAGTATGATCACACTCTTTTCAAATTATATTATCCTGTTCATTCACAATAAAAGTGACAGCTTTAGGTATACTTTCAATATTTCTTGAATATAAACCCTCTAATGAACACATTTTATTGCCTTTAAATCAATTATTATTGGATATTTTAATAAAGTGAATTGAGCACTTTGTTTTACACACTGCTTAGAAGTTATTATATTTTGCAGTCAGCACAGCAAAGAACGGTAACAGTATGACAGAAATACTCCAAATATCTAACATTATGCTCTAAATTATATCAGCTATTTACAATTATGAATATGCTGCATTGCAATTCACAGCAGCTACTGGTACAACAGATTAATTTATAACTCTTTAGATCTTCATGCTTTCAGTCTCACTGTCTTTCAATAAATGAGATAAGCAGAAGATACAATCAAAATTGCAAGAAGACCCTGCAAGTGCTCTTAAAGTGTTTTCATCTGAAGACTTCGATATTTTGCTGCTGCTTCTCCCTTTGTTCCAGGCTCTATGCATGTGTTGATTTTTAGATTGACCAAAATACAGCTGGCGGTGGATAAATTTGTTTAATTCAAAGGACATTATTACTCAGTCTCCTTTCAAGTTACACACATACAGATAACTAAATGTCAATAACAATATTCACCAGATTTTTATCATTAAATAAATAGATTAAGCATGAGGCAAATCTAACAAATGACTGAGAGTAGTCAAATTAATTTGACTTAGCAGGTGTTTGAGCAGTTGAACTGAATAGAAATCTATATTCTATATTGATGTTAAAAAGTTATTGTGTCCTTATGGATCATTACCAAAAATAATTATTCAGAAGCAGTAGATAAATCCTCAGGTGGACTTCTACAGTTGTTTATAGTCATTAGGTGAGAGAATACCTATGTTCTAACCTCCATAAATTCTCTCCTTCTGCAGATACAGATGTAAAAGTAAGAGAGATAGGTAATAGAGCTGGCTTTGGACAATGCTTCCTGTGGATTCATCATCTAGCAGCAAGTGGTGTCTTATGTAGCTTCTTATTTCCTTAAACTTAATTGTCCTCTGGCTAAGGTGTTCAGGAAGAGCAGCATGAAAGGCTAAAAGAAATACACTCAGTAGAGTTCAATTGCCCCTTGCTTCAAATATGTCCATCTCCTCTAATAATCAGATGCCTTTACATTCTCTTTCCCTTTTCATATCATGCCAGTTTTTCAGGCAGAATGAAATGTAATGTTCTATTGCATTTGAAGAGAAATAAAAATAAATAAAGGCAAATACAGAGGGGCAGAGGGAGCACCTTACAGACCTTTTTTGTACTTGAAATACACAGTAAAAAACCTGAGGCATGTTTTTTGCTGGTTACACAACAACACAGTATTCCAGAGATTGCACTATTTCATGTGAATAAGAATGTTTTGTTTATTTTTGTCAGTAAACACTTCTTTTGCATTCAACTATCCTTCTCTCTTGGGAGCAGAGTGAAAAATTAGGTTTATAAGGAAACAGGCAAAAAAAGCTATTGCAGAATGACGAACTACAGAAAGCATCCTTTTGAAAACACTGTTCTTTTTCATTTTTCAGTACATATCAAGATAAGAAAAGTCCTGTAGAGGGTCAAACAGTGCTTAAGTAGCTAAGTAAAGGAACTGCCCTCCAGAGCAGGTGTTTGTGCTGTCTCAGCAGGCAGGGATAGTATATGTTGCATCAAACACAGTTTGCTCAGCATGCGTTCACACCTCCCCTGACCCCAGCACTTCCTGGCTTTGCTACCATGAGAGTCTCATGAGAGAGGAGGTGTGTTTGAATGGAGTGTGGGTGGATCTTTTCAGCAATGAGATGCTCTCAGCTGCACAAACAAATGAACAGCAGCCATTTTTTATAGCCGGGATCTTGCCCTGCTCTCATTTAAGCAAGGTCCTGACCCAGCTCCCAGCCATGCAGCTATCAGAGCTGCCTGCATGCAGTGTGCACGCTGCTGGGGTCTCATCACACCCCAACAGATCCCAAGCTGCTCCTTGTGCTGCCCCAGCTAGCAGATTCTGCACTATTTCTGCAGCCTCTGGCCTCTTAAACAAAATCTATCTTACTAAGGAACAGACTGGGAACCTACCACGGCACTGGAAGGCACTGTATCAGTGGAAGGCAATAGACAATCCTGGTGAGCCAGGACACCATTCTAAGTGATTTGGTTAATCAACTGCAGGGTAATAAACTGCAAATCAGCCTAGGTTTGGATCACTTGTGACTGATCAACACATATCTGCTGTGGCTGAAAGGCTATTTCCCCTTGACTCATCAGCCATCTTGCAGACCAACCTGCTCTGTGTGGCCCAGGTGTTTGCTGCAGCAAGGATATGGAATAGAGGATTGCTAGGGGAAAAATATTTTCTCTCACGCTGCCTGAGTCCTGACTATTTTTCAAAGAGCAAGATCAAACTCAACACAAGGAAAAGTTATGTAAACATTGGATAGCTTCCAAATATATTAATCCCTGGACATGGTTCTAAGAATAATTTTGGTTCTGTTTTAATGGAGTTATAGGGTGATTTTTATCACTGAATTACACTTGACTGCAGTGGAACTCTGTGGGAAGCTGCTAAGTTTATATGGTAATGGGGAGAGAAAGAAAAGAGGTAGGGCCAGATAGACAGCAAAAGCTTGCCTCGATTTGAAGGTAGTTTGCATTTTTTCAATCCTTGTAATTCATTCTGATGTGGCTTTGTTGTGTGAGCAAATCTTTTTGAATCTATCATAATAATCAACTTTTACAGATACTTCAAGTACACTTGAAACTGTCACTGAATCAAAAAAGCTAAACCAAAGACAGCTACACTGGCACTATTCTTACTCATATCTAGTGATATGCTGGATTTATTCATACCACAAAGAAAAAAAAACCTATTAATTTTGGTCAGCTGTATACATGGGAATTTACATTTGTTCTCCAGCATACATGAAAAAGACTGTCCTGCCATTGTGGAATGCAGAAAACAATCTATCAGGCTTTCAATAAACTGCAGAATATATATGTGGTTCAACCTATCTGAAATGAGATGCAGCGCTAGCAATATGGAGAGCCCCAGCAAGGCTAGCAATAAAAGTAGATATACAGTAGCTGACATCAGATTGTTTCAAGCTTAATTCCAGTAAAGTAATAAGGTCAGGAAAAGAAACGCTCAGTGATGCACAGATTGATGCTATTAGATAGAAACTATGTGTTGGCATCAAGCAAACACTTTTCTGTCTTGGTCTCATGGACAGAGCACTGAGATATTCAGCATAATCCCCACAGATTTATAACCACAAGAATGGACCAAGCTTAGCAGGCTGCGGTCAAGAACAGTACTAAAACTAAGCCATACACACATTTATTAACAACACCAAAGGGTATTGTATTTCTCTCATTTTCCAAAGTGAACATAATGTATATTCCCACCAACTCACACCAAGGGCTGCTGACACACTATGGAGAGCTGTTAACGTCTGAGAGAAGAATGTTTAAAAGTATTTCACAATGCAGTTTTGTTTTGTATTTTTACACATCTATCTATAGCATGAGAGCAATGCATATATAACTGAAGGCTAGGTTTCTGGAGGTCAGAAGTACTTTCTTTTACAAATGCTCCAAAAGAAATTGTTTCTTTCTTACTAGTATTATGTGTCAACTTTGGGATATCACTGAATGGAAACACCATCTTGTATCAACATTTACTGAAATTGTAATGCTTTTCAGGTTGGCCCAACCAAAAATAAACATAAAAAGTTGATGGAAGGGCACATCCCACAGCTTGGCATCTCTGAAGTCTGTGCCCTCACTTTGCTTTGCCACCAGGAGAGAGATGTAAAGCATGTGTCTGGCAGGAGGAAAATGTAATCTTGCTGTCCATGTCACTGTTTTGCTTCAAAATGTTAGAAGGAAAATCGAATCCATTTAGCTGCTGATGTAATATTGCATCCCAGGTCTCCCAAATACTTTCTTTTCCTTTTAAGAAAGATCTAGTTTGAAAAGTTCAGTCTTGACTGCTCTTCTGATTATCAAAGGGTGGTATAGTAACACTGATTTTGCTTGAACTATTTATGATTTTGAGATGAGACAATCCAGTCATTTAAGATATACACAGTATTTTAATATAAGAGGTACAACCCTTTTGCCATAAAAAAATACATCCTTGTTTACAGAAATACAATATCTGATGAAAACTTGGGTAAAAGCATCTGTATTTTTCTCACATAGTTAAATGATTACTCATAAATTAACATCCTTGTTATTAATAGCTGCATCATAAAGCCATTTTTGGAGGGGGGACACTTTTCTCTATTTATATCTCATGTGTCTGTCCTCTGTCATTCTGTTTCTCTTTAATCTTGTTTGAGTATACGGCTCACTCGTCCTTATTTTATTGACTCAATCACAGGCACACTGTCACTTTTTATAAAACGGTCACTGCAGAATCACATCAAGCAAATTCTTGATTCTGCAGTCAGTAATTTAGTGCCTTTATGGAATTGCAATTTCAGGGCTCACTGCTTGTTTTTCTAAAATGTACTTTAGGAATTAGTTACTCCAGCCACAAATCAGTTGAATTTATGCACAGTTGTAATACAGTTTATGGCCTCATGGTACATTGCTTCAAAAACAGCAGATGTGAAATTATGATAAATATAATGAGTGTTTTTTTGCCTGATCTACTGAAGTAGAGAAGGATCTGGAGCGTGTTTACCTATCCCATACAGTACATTTAATGTCTTAGTCAGGACTCCTGACAAAGGCTGATTAATGTCCTCATCTCTTTTATTAAAGATAAGAGTAGCACTGCAGTCAGGAGATAGAAAGCACACCATAAATCTTCGTAAAATGAGCAGTCAAATAATCACTCATCAGAAATAAAATCTACATACATTAACACTAACACTCAGCCTACCATGCACACAGCCATATAAAAAAAAAAAAAAAAGAAAGAAAAAGATAAAAAAAGGAAAGAAAAAGATAGAATAGACAGATTTCCGGAAGTTTTGATTTCAACTAGTTCTTTAAGTTTAATGTTACAGTTCCCGTAACCTGGATGCAAAAGCTGGCATTTAAAAGCACATGTGAAAGGACCAGATGCCTCGTCATTACATTAAGAGCATGAAGCAGGCAACAATTAAGCGATTCACTGGAAAGACATAATGCTGATCTATGCTAGCAATTAATCACAGAATACATTAGACAATGATGGGTGACCTACAAATTTTTGACAAAATAATTTTTCATCATGTTGGCGATTTCTTAGCCTAATATGCCTGCAAGGCACAGAGTCCAAACCTGTCATTTATTCCATCTCTCCTTGACAGGCGGCAACCTGTCTTCCAGACAAAATGAACATTATCTGTGCTCACTAGACATTTAGTGCAGGGCTTAGCTTATGACTAATGATAATAGGCAGACAGAAATGTTAGAGTCTGAAATAATGTTCTCTTTGTTAAAGAAATTTCTTGAGGTAGAATTTTTTTTTCCCAAAGACATATAAAGATAAAAACTGTTTTTATCTGATTTTTAATGCAACTTATGAAAAACAACATTTTACTTTCTCCAAAATAAACTGAAAAAGATCATGTCTTTTCTTTTTTTTAACTTCCTGTAAGAATTCAGGCTACAAATTGTTCACACAACAAGGATATGAAATAGGAATTTCAACAGACAGAGGTAATAAACAGCCTGGCTTATTAGAAATTGGTTTTAGTTAACAAATTTTTGTCAGTTTCTATAAAATAAATTAAGGAAATAATCCATTTTTACCTGTTAAAATTTAACCAAAGACATTGCACCTTATTTTTCAACAGCTTTAGATGAGAATGGAGCCTAAATCTAATGTGATAGAAGATATTTTATAAATGTATAATGACAAAAATTAGTGGTTTATGCACACAAAATTTTAGTTTTTCTTAAAACACCAGCATTGAACACTTTGAGATAGCTATTTACCAGGAGTACAAAATGTCAAATAATTCATTATTTTAAGTCTTACAGTCCATAATATAGGGCCCAAGCGCCAGGAGCAAAGGAGACGGCAAAAAGACCACAAAGTGTTTTTTGTCTGTGTGGTGAAGTTTCAGAAGCAAAGTCTTGATTGAGCGCTTATTCAGTTTTCGTCACACAAAGACTCCAGTCATGACATTTTGTGCTGGGTTCTGTGCAAACACATGCTAAGACACAATCAACATCCCAGAGGATTTAGCTGAATGAACTAATCTTTTGCACCTTAGATTCAAGTTGGACACACATCTGGGCCTTGATTAGATTCCCACTGAAGTCTCTTGGCAATCTTTACACTGTGACTGGATAAAACTATCCAAAAGGACAGTTTTTTATAGCCAGTGGAATTCAAATGAAAAAAATAGAGTTAGTTATAATGTAATAAGACTGATGGTGAGTTTAAATAATACATCATGGTAAACAAACCTTTCTGTTAAAATTAAATTTGTATAAAGTGTGATTGTAATTTTTACCAGAAAAGCATCTTCTTGACAAATATTTAGTCTTTTTTATCTACTGTAGTTCAACATTACTTATGAATTTGAACAGGCACATTTATAAATTCTGCAAAACAGGAATTGTCTTCCCATAGCACTTCGCTATGGGGCAGGAAACAACTCTGCACAAATGTATTTTGTGAAGACTTTTTTTGTTTTGTTAGGTTTTTTTAATATCAGAAGGCAACAATGTGCACCAGTACAAAACTGGTTCTATTTTATGCATCATATTCATTATTCAGGTGTTCCAAGAATTAACTAAAAGTATCTAAGGACAAGAATATTTTGGCTAGTGTTTTGGCTTGTACTGGAATTGCTGTCAGTTTTCTCCTACTTGGCATTTAGATTGTTACTCAAATGGCAATAAGTTGTACTAATTACATGATGTCTGAAAATTCAGTGAATCAAATGAATTCCTTTTCCTGCTTTTAAATCAAATTGCAAAGCGAGCATGTGCAAGATGCCTTGAAAGCTTGTAAAAAAGAAAGAAGGAAACTTTTCTGTATTGTTTTTTAAAATATGCAGACTGAAAGAGTATAACTATATTACTCTTTCATCTTAAAAATGCCAAATATTTCCAGTTGGAGTATTAAGGTATGCTGACTGTGAAAGCTTCTACTTAAATATCCATATAATCTTTGCAAAACAAATAACTTTCACCTTCAAATCCCTCATACTTTCTGAGCATCCATTTTATGTCTTCAAATATTAATATTAAAAATTATCACATTATCTTTTTCCCATTATATTATCTACTATATTTTATTTGTATTGATCCATCAGTTACTCTAAAAGCAACAGAAAAGAATGCCTCAAAGAATACCTGAAAATCATTGCAATACTTATAAAATACTTTTTAAAATCACCATGAGTCCAATGAGAAATTTTCTTTTTGTAAATGCAAAGCTGATCCAAAAAGTTGCCCGTCTCTTAACAGGAAACAATAAAGGCATCCTTGTTGAGTATCTCTGTCTAACAAGCTGAAGCCAAAGTCTTCATTGGAATCTGTCATTAAGGGACTGTCAAATGTGTTTTATATAGTTGATCTCACAGCCTTCATCAATGCTTGTGAATCCATATTGTCAGTTGACTTTTTAATTTTGCACTTTCCCCAAAACACAGTGATATTTTATGTTGCTATGATCCTTTACATTTACTCTAGAGGAAGGGAAAGGGAAGGCCTTGTTCAAATGCAAATGTTATTGACATACTTCAGTCAGAGTCAGAAAATGCTGACAAATATTATCCACAGCTACCATGATTTAAATATTTCAGATACCTATGCCATTATAAATTCTTGTAGTGAGGTTTTTTGTTAATGGTATTTCTCAGGTTAATAGCTTAGTCCTAGCGTGTACCCTCGTACTATCCCACTGTCAATCTATCCAATGCCTGCCCCTAACTCTAGTAAGTTCCTTGTCAATCTTCCCTTGTGCCAACCGCCTGCCCAGAAATCCCCTTTGGAAATCCCCTAAAATCAATGTCCTATTAGTCTGTGTGACCTATTCCCATCCCCCTGCTTTCCCCAGTGGACTGCACCCCACTTTCACCCCTCCCCAGGGTACCCTCAATGGGTTAGAGATTGGGTACCCCCCTTGGACCTCCCCCATTCTTAGGCTGCCGCAAGCCCCGCATCGCCGCCTTTTCCCGTTCCCTTGGGTTCCATCAGAAGAAATAAAGTCACTTGTAACAAAAGGCCTCCCTCTGGTCCTTGCCTCCTCATAGCACAGAATAACAGCCAAAAAGGCTGTAAAGCAATTGCCTGCTGTAGCTGCACCTTTGGATAATCCCCAGTCACAGGGGGATCCCGCCCAGGGCACCTGGCCAGGGTACTTGAGCTGTAAGGGCTCCAGCCGACTGTGCAGGTTGGTGCTCAAACGTGGGGCCAAGACATAGTAAGCCTACTCAGTAAAGGAATAAAGTATATTATTCAAAGGAACTGAATGATCAACTTAAAAGTGGTAGACTAAGCAACTGTTAGTAAAATAAAAAGTATATTTGAGAGTTCATCTCTTTGGCTGGGAATCCATGATGCAAGATTTTAGAGATAGCAATTTCCAAGCAAAGGGCAAAATTTTGGTATTGTAAGAGTCAGTATAGAAACAGCTTCCTTTTTTTGTGTGGGAGTGACTTGCTTTCTTTTAATAATAGTTGAAAATATTCTATGTTCTTTTGCAGCAATTATAAACATTTCCAGCAGCCTTTTTGTCTTCTTTCACTCCTACCATCCTGAAAGGTGAAATCATTACTTGACTTCGAATTTCCTGACTACCTCTGCTTCTAAGTCAAAATTGTCCTGACTTTTGTGAAGCTAAAATCTCAAGCTTTTAATGCTGAGTAAAACTATAGTTCCCTCTAAACAGTCTGTCCAGCTTCAAGAAAATAAATTTAGCCCTGAAGATTAATATGGTGTTTCTAGAGTCTGATCTCTTTTTCAGTACCCTATCTGTCTGGGTGTCTATCTGTCTCTCTCTCTTTCTCTTGCTATCATATCTCTACTGCCCAAGCCTTTTACTGCATAATTAGATGTATCTCATCCAGACACCTCTTCACCCCTATTTGTTTTTCACCTGGACTCCAAAGAGCACTCTCTCTTCTTGCTTACTGGAACGATGTGCTCTCTGGATTGCAGCCCAAAGGCAGCGTGCTTGCCTGTTGCCAATACTCATTATGGCTGTTGATATGATTCCATAAATATGTTGGTATGATTCCAGAAAACCTACCTCACTAGCTTCTGTGCACTATGAAAGTTTAAAGTCATCTTCTACCTGAGCTGCCTCGAAAGCTCAGCATATTCTGGTTATGTGCTTTCAGGCCAGTCATAGTGCTGCCATGTGCATGCTCAAGTTTCTGATGTCATTCACCTAAGAATGGTAGCTTTTGAAGGTCAATATAGTTTAATTTCTCACATAATTACAAAAATTTCTTTGAGAGAAGAAGTGGTGATATAATCTTACTGGCTTTGTGGATTTTGATTATCTGAGAATGAAGTAGAAAATTTTCACTAAATATTAATTTTGAATGCAGATGGAAAGAACAAAACTAATTTCCTATTACATTTTCTGCATTTACATCAACACAAAGTAAATTCAATTTTTAATCAGAAGAACAAAATTACTTTTACTCTCCTGAATTTTTGCATGGAGATACAATTCTAAGTACTTGGGAATTTTCAGGAAAAGAAAGTAGGTTATCAGTAACTGATGGTTGTGCTGCAAGCCTCATTCTCAGTTTGCTAAGGTTACAGTAGGAAAAAATAATTACTATCTATCCTGAGTATTAAACCATATACCCTGGTCCCTGCTCAAGTTTTTCTGATTGAGATTTTTCAGAGGAATTGAAAGGAATTTAACAAAAAATGTTAAATCATGCTGAATTTCAGTGGGATTTTGACACTTCATTCCATCGTGTTTGACTGCCTCGTCCCATAGATCAAAACTGATACTGCTGAAGTTCTAGCTAGAAACTAAGAAGCCACTGTAACTCAGAGAAAATTAGGCAAAAGGTTGCTTTCAGAGGTATTCTAGGTGTGAACTACAATCTTTTGCTGTTTCAGGTTAAGATAAAGAGCAGCTCAATATATGACACACCAGAGAAATCAGCAAAACCACAAAGTAATCATATCTGTACCAGGAAGAAATGGATGCCATTGCTCAAAGGTAGAGAAGTAAAGAATACCTGGGTGATGATATTTGGCAATGGATCAGTTACCAGGAATCCAACAACCATGTTACCATGTGAACTGATAAACAGATGATCATTCTTGTTATAAATTTACTATTACTTTCTCATTTGGTTGATCTTGTCTCAGTCTCTTTCTACTGAACTCCAGCCAGCTCTTATTCATGTGTTCCCTTTTTGCAGAAGCTGCTTGCACATTTTGTAGCCCTAGCAAGGTCAGCTGCAATAGAGCTGTAAATATGGAGCCATCACCACGCTGAAATTTCAGCTGTTTCTGCTTCCTGGAAAGAGAGTGAATGAAATGAGAGCCTTTGGAAGTCTATGTGATGTGCCTTGAAGGAAGAAAACAATAACATTTCTTCATTAGGCTCCAATACATGCTCCAATATATGCTCAAGGAAGAAGAAATGGAGTCATGTCACTGACACTAAGGTTATTTCTATGAGCTCTATAAAAAAGAGAGAAAAAAATCTCATGATCAGTGTGTCAAAAGATAAGAGAAATAACAGGACTGACATGGATGCACTCAAAATCTCACTATTGCTTCTATCATTATATGGCTTTTTGACATAGCTGCTCTCAAAAATAATTAGAAGGGGGTGATTTTACAAATCAGAAAATATGTAAGGTAGCTGTTCTTGGATTATAATAATTTGTGGATTGTTGGAAGAAAAATTGCCCCGTTTTTATGAATGCAAGTACTTGTTAATTCTGTGATTTCACAAGTGTCTTGATTTATCATATTTTCTTGCTTTTCTCTTTACATTCACCTAACTTTCAACTTGGTTGAAAGATGAAAACAATATGAATGAAAATGTAAGGACTATTTAAGGGAACTGAGGGAGTTCTGTGAAGAGCAGTGTAAATGCTGAATATATAAAGTCAGGCAGAAGAAGAGGCTAGAAGCTTGTTACGAGTGTATGCAAAGATTATATGTGCTTGTTATCATACTTGGTGGAAGAGCAAATCAAGGGCATCTTGTAGACTACAAAATAGCTGCAATGGCTGTGGGCCAATCATGTCATAAACATGAACCTATAGAACCTGAACTGTCATTTATTTTATGTCAGTTCAAGTTCTTAACTTATTTATTTTCCAGACATAACTACAATGGAACAATAAAAGGAAGACTCAACTAGCAGAGGTCACACCTCTATTTTGTATAATTTGCTGCTTAAAAGCTTACAGAGTAAAACATGTAAATATATGCAGACCTGAGAGTAAGACCTTAGTAAGGAAATTACAGAGTATGGCTGAGGAAACTATGGACCATAAACAAGAAAAGCACTATGGCTACTAAGCACCTAGAAACCTGCAATAAATTGTTGCAAGGTTCTGCTTCAGTGGATTTAATATTCTGGGAGAGGCTGGCTTTTGGCTACATGCAGCAGGAAATTCACTGGGGCGGGATATCACAAGGATTCTTGTTATACCCAGCTCAGCTGCAGCTCTTGGTGACATGAATGGGGGAAGCTGTCAGAGGTATTACCCAGTCCTGGAATGCAGATTTTCCTTTGGAACAGCATGGCTTGAGGAGAGAGGTACTGGAAATCGCATAATGATGCTGCTGCTTGGAAGAGTTCTACTCCAGTGTTTCCAATGCTGAAAAATTTCAGATAAGACATATAATCTCTTCAAGTCAGATCCGCTGTTGATGTAAATTAGCCTAGACTCATGTACCTCAATTTTAAATTATTCTTCCCCTAGCTTGGAAGGGTTTATCCGCACCTTAGTTTTGAGGTTCTGAATCTTTAATTATTTTGTTTAATTCCTCTCGTTAAAAGAGTCTAGAACATAAAAGGATTTTGTATGTTATGGCTTATTGGAGATTTTTAGCTGTTTTTTGAGGCATAGAGAATTAAAGGCAGAGAACTCTAAATGTTGAACTAAATATATAGCATAAAAGTAGAGAAATACAGGTTCAGATGTTTGAATAAGGATGGAACCTATCCAAATATCCACATAAAGTGACTAGATTTTCAAATGCCCAGAGGAGCCAGTGGGTGGGAAACACTCTTAAAATGCATGACTTGTTTCAATCAAATTTGAGGTCCGAGAAATCAGAGAGGTTCTCTCTAGTCTGCATCTGGAGAGAAAGAAGAATAAATTCCTTTCCACTCTATATTTTAGATATTTTTTAGAATAATTTTTGTTACTGAATCCCACTACAATCCGCCTTGCACAATTTTATTTTTCCTGAGCCAGGATGATGAAAGGCTGATTAATTCTTTGCAGCTGATTCAGCATTCTCCTGATGCACACTACTATTTACAAGAGAAGTAGCTATAGTCCTTTCTTTGGCAAGAAGGAGGTAATTATTTTCTTTCCAGCCTTTGACCAGAGTTGTAGGTCTTGATATGCATCCTTTCATGTATTTCATCAGAGGAAATTATGACTGCTTTTAATTCAGAAGGGAAGTTTCCAACAAGCATGACCCATCTGTTAGAGGTGTGCTATGATGAACTTTCAGAATAACCCCCAGCATGCATAGCACCCCTTATTATTAAAATACAGGGGAATCTGGACTCCACCAGTTCAGAGCAGCCAGGAGCGGGATGGTACATTTATGCTAAATTTTAATTTCTATTTAATTTTGAAAGTTGCCAACCTTTGCAATAACACAACAAAAGTAATCTTTCAAGCATGACTTGTAAGCAGATTTAATGATATCTGCTGACAATCTGAGACAGGAACTCTGGGAAAGGTGTGAAATGCCATACTAATCACAACATGATGCTAAATCAACAATCTAATGATACCTTAAAAGTCAACCACATTATTTGGTTGCTGCTTAAAGGAAAAGAGTAAAGCTTATGAACAATTAATAATTTGTAAGTGCTATGATAAGGAAGCCAAATCTGAGAGCATACCAAGCACTTAATTTTTGCAGCAGCAAGACAACTGATATTTACCTGAGCCATTTCTTCCCAGTTTTGTATTTCAGAACACTGTGCTAAACCTTTTTAAGTTCCAACTGACACCAAAGCTGGCACAACCAAAACCCCCTGAAAAATCTGTTGAAGAAAATGCAAAACCAGCATTTTCCCAGCCCCTCAACCCAATGAGCACTAAAATAACTTGCAACACAATGACCAAAGTAGCTTGAAGAAACAGGTGGACATCTTGTACACATGCAAGTTTATCTTGCCTATTTGCATCTTCAAAAAATACTCTAAACCTTTCCTGTTCTAAATGTGAGGGGTGACTAATGCAGGTCACATAATGGACCCAATGTCCAGGCCATCAGGCCCAACATGCCACAGAAGATTCCCCTCTAGCTGAAAGATGTAATCAACCTAAAGGAAAGGCTGATTTGAAAGATCTGTTTTACAAGGAAACAGATTTGCCTATCCTTTTCAATCTTTTTTTTTTTTTTCCAAAAGACATATAGCCAACTGTAGAAAATGCTGATATGACAGTTCTGGGCTAGAATTATGGAAATCCAGCCTAGCCTGCCCTCCATGCCTTAGGAAGACAAGAACAGAGGTGTCACTACCCACTCAAAGTAAATCCATATGGGGAAGGTTTCGTGGAAATAGTATGGGCCACCAGCTGGTAACACTGGGGAATGATTCTACTGAGGGTTCAGCTTTCTCTGCTGTCACCAACTCATTTGCAGGCACTCCTTGGCAGGGTTCCTTGCCACTTATAATTCAGTGCCTATGGTTTTCATCATAAGTGACACAGCATTTTTGAAATATGTACACATATAGGAAGGTATAATGAATACAACACCCAGAAGGACCCACAAACCTCTGAAAGCAGCAAGGTATGACCAAGTGAGAGGAAGACCAGTCTGTTACATAACGCTGTTAATTCTGAGGAATTTTATCACATATATTTAATCAAAATTCTATTAATATGCAGTTACCTGTGCAGGATACTGAAAATCTTGTGGTTTGTATTGAAGGCAGTTGTGAGATTACAAACCCTTAAGGGTGACTTTTGTTCTATAGGTTTTCTACAATGTTCATGTGACTGTGTACATTGCTTTTATTTCCTTTACAGAAATAAAGTGTGCCTAAAGTAATCAGCTTTGATTAACTTATTTTCTTAAAAAATGATTCTTAATAAAAATTTTGCAGAAAAGACGTAATTTTTCTGAGGAGTCTAGATTCTCAGCAGCACAAAAGGCAAGCCAATCCGATACTATACTAGGACTAAAATTACCAGATGTGTCTAGCAAAATTCTGCAAGTAATACCACATATTACTCTGGACTCCTGCGTGTCTGAAATCGACTTTCCCCCAAACCACATACCTACAGTAATCACAGCATTGTACATTGCATGTGTGCACAGCATTCATCCTGCTGAGATCTATTTCATGCTCCCAATGCATACCAGATACCAGACTGGTAGATTACTATATCTGTGCTCTCCTACCTTTCACTGTGAATAAATTATTTAATACACAGTTGTAGGATTAAGGCTTCATTTTTTTTCTTAGGAAAAGGAAAAGGATTATGTGTCTAAATAAATTATATTCATTTCCCAGCCCTCATATCAGAACTATTTTCTTTCTAAAAATTTTAGACATAGCCACCTATCACAAGAATCAAAAATATTTTTTCTTAATATAAATTGATTAAATCGTTAAGAGTGTACAACCATCTTCTGTGGTACAATCATCTCAGATTGGATTGGATAGTTTTGGATTTTTTGTTTAACATGTACATACAGTGCTGGTAGCAGAATGTTCCTGTTGAATAGGTAAATTCTTGAATATGATAAAAACTAGAGTTATTAAGGTAATGCATGCCATGTTGATTCAGCTTTCTTAAGTATCTTATGGAAAAGGCTTTGATTACAGATGTTGTATTTTTTCCATGCGTCCTCTGCCTCATTCCATGCACAGGAGGTACAGATACTCAATGAGCAGTGTTTGAATACAGTTTTTATTCTTAATCTTCCATTGGTGCCTTCAGGCCTTATTTACTGCACACTGTTCAGACCCAGATATGAAGACAGAAATATTAATTTCCTTGTGAGTTTTCCTATAACTCTGTCTGCATCATCACAAATATTTACTATCTTACCTTTACAAAACCTCTGCTAGAAGAGAATGTATTTCCCTATGAGTTGCTTCACAGCATATAGAGAAATAAAGCACAAAGACTAAAAATGAAAAAATATTCCTTAGCATGAATGCCTAACTTGAGATATCTACAACTTAATGTTTTGGAATGTATGGCATGGAATATCCCTCTCAGAATTGCTGTTCTCTTTCATTTATCTTGCAGCACTTTTGCCAGTCCAGCAGCAGAGTTCCAGACTTAATGTCACAAAATGAAAAAAACACAAGTAGCCAGCTGTTTAAAACTCAAGTGAATCGATACAGTCAGTGTCCTGGATCTGAAGAATCCAGGACAGACAAAAAGAACACTATGTTATTTGGGTCAGTTGCCTGATTTTTTAAATCATCTTTTTCTTTAGCATTTTCTTGTGTCATGCACCATACAACCTGTAGCCACTTCTACACTAGTAAGCATGCTGGCAGATGCCTTATTACTGTTCAACAAATATCTGCTGAGAGCAGAAATCTGGTAAGGCTCAGGAATTCCAGGTTCAATTTTACATTTTGGAGGACAAATTGCTTTAGGGCTCAGATCTTTCTGCCTGTCTACCAAGCCAAATCTCCCATTTGGGCTGTGTTTCCACCTGCTCATCAGTGTGCCAGACCTCAGTGTTCCCTTTCTTCATCATCTCAGAATCATCACCCTAAGCGTTATCACTTCCAGATGCCCGGCTTTCAGCTCTACACATTTTATGTCAGTTTATCCTCTTTACATACCAACACCCTTCCTCTTATACTCTCCAGTATTATTTCAAATTATTATTCCCCTGATTTCCAGCTAAATGCTGGCTAATTTTTTCAAACATGGCGAAACAATTTTGTCTCAAACTTAGAAACAACCAAGCCGGTCTTGCAACTCTTCAGGGCAGGGGGAGTGAAACTGAAAGAAACAATTCTTCAAGGAAAAGTTTTACCAATCCATTGATGTTGTGACACAGTCCTAAACAAGTGAAAACATGGTAGTCTGAAGGGAAGCATCAAATCAACCTGGCTGCAGGCAGCGGCTGGCTCCACCTACCATTAGTCCTTTTCACATAAGTAACCAGCCCTGGAAGTGTTTCTTTTTCATTTACAAATATATCAGTTTGTCTCTTCTGATCCATCTTTTTCACGTCATCTGGCACCAAAGGACCAGAAACTGGGCAAGCCTCCCTAGATGTGGATTTCTTCAGTGCAGGCTGACGTAGTGTCAGAACATCGCAAATGAAGGAAGTGCCATGGCTGCAGCTCTGCTGTTCTTTGGCTATTGACAGTTCTTTGCACCAGAGTCACTACCAACCAGTGCACTGCAAATAAAAGCCCTGCAGCTGCATTTAAATGTTTCAAGATAACATGAAGGTATCCACAATGTAAAGGTTCCATTATCAATTTGTCTTGTCTGTCGTTGTGGACAGGAATTTTCTTTTTCTCCACAAAATGTTGATGTAGAGATTTTCTGAAGGAACATAAATACACCAATGTCAAAGTTGGAGTTCTTGGTCAAAAGAAATGAAATTCATCCACAATTTATGAAGAGTTTTGAATCCAGATTAACAGTGTATTAATTATATTTGTGTGTATAAAACATGAGACAAAACTGGAACATGTCAGAAAAAATAACATGAACTTGTTCCACTCTCTGACACAGTCACAGGCAGAAACAGTCTAGTCATAGCTATGCTTTCCCATTTGAGTCCTCCACTCCATATCTTGAATTGCCTTGCAATAGCTTTACATGGCAAATATAGGGAAGCCAAACTGACCTTTTGAAATGTGCTGAGTTTCCAACATGGATACACACACAGAGCACAGCATGGCTGAACTGCTTTTAGTCAAGGTAATCAAGACAAAAGGGATTAGATCTAATTCAATTTATTTGA
The DNA here is from genome assembly GCA_013399455.1 of Anthoscopus minutus. NCBI lineage: Eukaryota > Metazoa > Chordata > Aves > Passeriformes > Paridae > Anthoscopus > Anthoscopus minutus. The sequence continues at coordinate 28,949 of VWYI01019075.1, forward strand.
GATGGTCCAGCAGCCATGAGTCTCATCAAAATCCCTGTATGCGTCACCAGAAGCAGGAAACCCAAAAAGTGACATAACATTGCCAAAAGCTACTGTTTGGAATAGCAAAGCTTTAAAGTGAGGCAGGGATTCCATGTCTGCTGTATCATGGTATCTGAAGACTAAAGTGGTACCATTTGATGGCACTATGGTATGGGCACCAAGAGAGGAGTTTGCACAGGTGATCAGTAGCAATGTGTCTGCTGGAAGATGCATAGATTATAAGTTCTACTGACAAAACATAAATCAAGTTTTTACAAGAACCTGAAAATATTGCATCTGTACTTCTTCATCAGCATTATCATTTACTATTGCCACTACACTAGTTTCTTTAGGTGATTTCTCTCTTTGTGAGAGGGCCTTCCCTTTTGGTGTATCTGTCCCATGGAGGAGTTTTGTTGTACCAGCTCTTCCTTTCAAATCTCAGCTTGTTGACTGATCACCTGAGTTTGTTTTTGCAATCATTCATGTGTGGAATCATATTGTTAAATTCTGGCAGGCCTTTAGGGATACACTTTGCGTGAAAAGCATCTTCTGAATTTTTGAACCATATAGTTGATAGCAGCAGTGTGGCTACCATTGACAGTAATTCTTTGATCCCTCCTGCATGCCAGATTAACCTGTCTTACTGACATCTTACCTATTTGGTACAGCCAGCCATGATCCCTAAACCACAGTGTATAAAAAGTATGATACATGCATTTCCCTAAAGTCAAAGCCAAGCAAAGCGCTGTGAAATAAGAAATGCAAATATCAAGATATGGTATATACATTGTTCAACATAGCAATACATAAGACAGCCATAATCACATCACTGTGAAAGGAAACATGATGTACAACAGCGACTGAAATCTACTGTTAAAAATCTAAGGAAATACATCTCCCAAATCATCTAATTGTTTATTTCTAGGCATGAAATAACTCAGACATTGACAAGAAAAATGGAAGGGTGATTTGACTAAAACACATGCTGTTGATCAATATTTTATCCATTAATAAAAACTAAACCAATCCTCACAGCAAAAAACTTTTTTTAAGTTTTCCTTGTCTGATAATGGTATGGAAAACAAACCACAACTTTTATGAGTTCTTATACTCTGTCATAATTTTACATTTATACAGAATATCTCATGGCTCACATTTATCATTGTTCATACATCTTGACTTTTTATTTCAGTAACTAAACTAAAATAAAGTTAATTGGCTAAATAAACTGGAATGTACAATTGAAATAACAGCGAAAGTCTGAGAGAAACCTATAAATGTTAAGAAAGTAAAAGCCAAAGCCATTCTACCAGCCTCTGATGTTTAAGCTCTCAAAAAAAGGAGAACTCACTCTACTCTAACTGTTCAGGATATCTTTTTAAAAAGATACATCTGTATTAAGGGAGAAGTCTTCACACTTCTTCAGTCCACTCTTATTTAATCCTGCTTGAATTCAAATGCTAAAAATGTTTGTTATGTCACTGAAGTACATACCTTGGAACCAGCACAACTTTTTGTTTATAGGTCTGTGAAGGTACAATGCAGGCAAATCTCTTGGCATTACTTTTGAATCTCTGGCCTAGTTTTGAATTTATTTGTACTTAATACTTTTAAGTCATAATCTGTATGCATATCTGGTGTGTGTTTTGTGTGGTTTTTTTTTTTCTATAGGGGTTGCTATGCGTGTATGCAGCTATTTTGCTTTGTGCATACATGAATAACCTGAGGACCTTTGGGACCACCTTGGATGTGCTCCACCTCTAGGCTGACTCTGGGTGCTACATCCCCTGAGAAATCTGAGGGCAGTAATTTTACCGGGCCTAGTGCTGCAATCCCATAATCCTGCCTGCCAAATCTGGACCATGGACCCTGGAGATCAACTGGAACTGGGGAGTTTCTTGCCCAGTCTTCACTCCAATCCAAAGACAAGTCAGGCAGAATGAGGCTCAGACCCTGAAGAGCAAATTTGGTAAATTTCAAATGCTAAATTTACACTTTTGCCTAATTAGCATCTATTTCCAACAACAACCCAAAAAAATACATTGATTGAAAGATCTACAGTGTTAAGTGAGCACAGTTTTAGCAGAAAAACCAGGGAAGCTGTAGCCTTGCCTCAGGTGCCAGCCAAGGCACCATGCACCCACTGACACATCCAGTGGCAGAACCACAGCTACAGAGCCAGGCAGCCCTCACCAGGCTGCCAGAAGACAGCCACATCTTCTGCAAATATGCACCTACATGTGGGCCAAGAAGTGTAGTTTCTCAGTTTGTGTGGAAGACACACAAACGGAGTATCTTTCAGGTAAAAAAGCACATGGATGTTTCAAGGGACAGGAGCATCTATTGTTGCACATTGTATCTAGATCTGACTTAAGCTTTTAATACAACAGATCTATGCAACTGTAAAGCAGACCATTGGATTTTAATTTATTAGTGTGTATCGAGCTCAACTTCTAGTGTCATTTAAAACTGTAGTTCTGTTTGTGACTAAGGCACAAACACATTGAGGCTAAGGCATGTATATTAGGGAATGGAGATGGACAATTAGAAAGGCATGTATGGGACCATATACATCTTCCTTTATTGCCATAAAGTGCTCATACAGAAGACAAACAGATAGCCCTTTCCAGGCAGAGATGGCTTTTTAAGGCAGGGTATGTTGTAAAAAATGTAACACTGAGGCTATCTATGATGCTGTGGAAAATCTCTCTCTCTTAAGTACTAAGGACATTTGAAATAATTCCTTTTATAATACTTTTTGTATAGTTACTTTTGCAAAGCACATACGTGTAGTATAGGTATTTATTTGTCCTTCAGATGCCATAGTTTATTCCACGTGTCTTTCCAGAGAGACAAAACTTTAAATCCTTTGCCGTATCTGCTAATGATATAAAAAGGCACAGGGAACCTCTACTTAGGTAACAATTTCCTTCTCCATCAGTCTGGTATTGAATGTCTTGTTTACTTTTCAGTGGAGCAAGACACATTTCTATACATCATTCTGTAGGACAATATCCTAAGAAAGAAAAGCACTCTCACAAAGTTGCTTACAAATGGGTGTCTCTCTTGGCAGTACACATAATTAAAAACTGTAAAGCCAAACTGCTGTTTAATAATTCCAGAGAGAAAAAAAATATTTTTATTGTGTTCTTTGAAACATTTTTATTTTCTGTAGACTGAAGAAGTGAAAAAATAAAAGTCATTAAAATAAATCTAATTCTCTCTCTGTGAGGAGAGTTAGTGAACTTCTGAGTAGATCCTGACTTACAGAAATTAATACTACCTGCTGTGACGTATCTGTGCTTAGCTTGTTGTGGTTTAGCACTTACTTGATTGAACTAGCTTTTAAAATCACAAGTTGTTTTCAAATTACCTGCTCAAGATTAATTTCAGGATGTTCCCTTCCCTATTGCTGCTGTTCCCTTGAGCTGTGTTTTGGAGTCCAGCTTCCTGGACCTTCAGGAGCTCTTCCTCTTTGCTGTCTTTCTCCTTCTTTTCCTCCTCCTCCACAGATGTCCATCCAGTTGAGCAGTAGCAGTAGCTTGTAGCCCTGCTTTGATGTTCCTTGCTTTCATTCTGTCAGTTGTTTTCTGTTTAGAAATCAGAAAAATCTTTCTTGCAGAAGCCATATAATCACTGTGTCCTGGGCATGTTACAGGCTATTTTTTTTTAGTTACTTGTTTGGTTTTAAAGTACATCAATAATTTTTTATGGCAACCATATACATGATGAGCAATGAAGCCAAGACTTTTGAAGCTGAGGTGAGCAACCCATAGTCTTCTGGCAGAGAAGATTCACATCTGCTTTTTAAGTATCACTTCCAATGTGGGTTATGATCTGCTGCAGCCTTTTTTGGGTTAAATATATATTATAAATATTTTATATTTATTATAAATATTATATTATAATTAGTGGTTTATGCCATGTAAGGCATGGGAATACATAAATAGGCTACTTACTGCTGAGATAACACTAAGTACATTAGACGTTGTAGTGAAGTTAGAGTAATTTAGGCTAGATATTCTAGTCACCACATGAATATCCCCACCACCAATGGGTGGGGGTTATAAACAGTCCCTTCCTAGCCATATAGCAAGGATCTGTCAATATGGACTCCAGTTGTTTTTCTCATGAGTCCCACAGAAATTAACAAGGGACTTGATTTATGACCATCCATCCCTCCCTTGTAAATCATCCTGTACTTGTTAGACTCTGAAAGCTGGATTCTGCAAGATGCAAAATATCTTCCCCTTATTCAGGAAAATGTTCTTAGTAAATAGTTAAAGCTGAGCATATAACTGCAGCTAGTAAGAGCCAATTTTGTGTTTATCTTCTGAAGCATACGTGAAGTTTTTTGGTGGATTGTATAGGAATTCTCAGTAGTTTATAGGAGTGAGTAAGCAATTATGACTTGAGTGAAGTTGAAAGAGTAGCAAATCAGGACCCTGTCAATTAGAATGAAGTCCAGGTCTTCGTCCATTCTTTTTTCACCTAGGAGAACATATCCTACTAGTTCCCTCTCTCCTGCCCACCACAGGTTTCCTAAAAACAAAAACCTTCTTACCTATTTTGCGTTATTTAAAATACTCCAATAGCTGTTCTTCCACGTCTCCTGTCTATTCAATGCAAGTGAAAACCGTAAAATGAAGTTGAGTAATTCTGGCACCCAAAGAAAGTGCAAGGAGACACTTTTGAACAGCCAGAGGACACAAAAGCACTGCTATATTATACTCTTTGTCATTCCAATTTTAACAATAACAATAAGTATATTAATCACCAGCACCACTGAAGTTTTGTGTGCAATTAGCATTTCAACACACTCTCCCATGGCTGGGGTGGAGCAGTTTGCCTTCATTGTGAGCTGCTTTTAATTGTGGTGCAAGAATGGACAGCTCTATGATTGCACTTTGGAAACTGGTGGCAGTTCAGCTGTTAGAAGCAAGCTCAAGTTTCTTTGTTTGTTTGTTTATTTGTTCCTGTACTTCTGCTTCTGCTGTGTTAACTCATGGAAATTGCTTAGGGATAGATTTAAATCAAAACAGACAGTTTCCATTTTTGCTCTGTAACTAGTAAGGTTTGTTTAAGAGGTGCTGCTGCTGGAACATAAGGCACGTCTGGAATGTTTGTTTGCTTACTGTTCTGAGCATGTGCCCTTTTCTTAGGAGACAGGGCTTTCCATGGTGCAAATCTTCAGTGCCAGTGGCTGAGCCTCTTTAAATAATTAAAATAATAGTGTATTGAGATGGGTTATTCTATATTTTTAAAATAAAGATGGGTGCATACTATTTAATGGCATAACTTCAAATATTAACCTTTTGCCTTACTGGTCTCTTAAAAACCTCTACAAATTACAAAAGCACATGGGTGCAAATGGTTCCTAGGATTATGCTTCAGCAACTTGAAAATGTTTGTATTTCTTCTGTGCTGGATATATTTTGCTTACCCAAGCGGACAAGTCCTTTCTGGTTAATCCTACCCAGTTCTGTGACTTGCCCATCCCATGGGGATTTGGTGCATGAAGGTTATTTGTTCTATTAATCAGGAGGTTCCTAAATTCTAATCCTTGGTAAAGCACTGGATTGCCATCTGACCTTGGCAAGTCACTTGACCTCCTTTTGCCTCAATCAATCCAGCTGGAAAATTGGGTAAAAAGCAGGACTTTCCTGGAATATAGATGCTGCATCAGAGATGAGATTTCTTTCGCAAATAATAAAGCAACTAGTCTAAAACTAAAAAAAGAACTTCTAAAAGTCAACTTTCTGAACTTTACTAATCTTTGTTACATTTTAAATTTGGTAGGAGGTTCATCAAAATGTTTTTGACACAAGAATGTGTGCTGGTGGTTGAATGGCTGATGCAAGGGGTTTTGTTTAACTTGAAAGACCACATAGCTTTCTTCATTTAGCAATTTACACTGGCTTCCTCTTGATGTAGGAGGAATGAGGTAATGAGGGGACTAGACATGGATATGATATCTGACTGAGACAGCAACATGCCACGGGCCAGATTTTCTGGCCTACTTTGCCCTGCTTCATTGTTCCTACAGGAGAAAAATAGAAAGAAGTAGCAGGCAGTGATTGTCTCCTGTTTAGGGAGGAAAAAAAAAAGCTTTTTCCTGAAATGGTCGCCCTGAGATCAAAGGGAACATGTATGCTTCTAAATGTTTCTGCCCCACTATTGTTAGTTTTTTACTCTGAATGACTTCTGCTCAGTGTACTAATGATGTAATTAGTGAGATCTACACCAACACAGAATATTTCACTGTGGACTAGAGGTTCTAATGCTCTCTTACAACTCTAAGAGAATCCTGACATTTTATATAAAAATAACAAATTTGGTTCAATACAAGAGCTTTTACTTGAAAGCACAACAAACAGGCAACAGATACTAACATGATGGTATGACTGGAAATGACACTCCAATGGAGGATAGAGATGATACATAAGTACAGAGTCACAATGAATTGATCACCTGCTCCTATATATACTTAATATATTCCAAGAAATGTGCTTGTTTAATTTTGTGCATTATGACAATTAGTATGTTCTTATTTAATTTACAAAATTATTAAGCACTTTACACCTCTATGATTTCACAGCACTCGGCCTTAGTATCAACAATATTTTTTAATTCATAGTTCTTATTCAAATGGCTAAATAAGGGTTAAAGTTTGCATGTAGGATGTTAAATTCTGGAGAAGAAAGGGGTTTATATCATGAGAATAATCTGAATTTGAAACAGAAAATGGAATTCAAATGAGGATCGCCTAAAATGAAATTAGAATGAAGTGGTAGCAGATTTTGAATAGCAGAACTACCAAATTCCACAAAAGTAACAGAGCAGGAATTAATTCTCTTAGATAAAGGAAGAAAACAGTAACTAAAGGAAACAGTCAAATTTTCTTGTGCTTTTTGGTGTTTTGTTTTCTCCAGTTCTTCTATTAGTCCTTCATTCTTAGTGGCAAAGGCTCGTATTTCTTTGTACTAATTCTCTTTGACAATGAGTTGGCAAGTTCCTTGCAAAAATATGCTGGTGATGTTTTAAGTTGCCTCACCCTAAGGGAGATAAGGGGTATCACAGGAGTCTTTGTTTCTTGTCATGTAAAATATAGAGAGGTATTTCTCCTTTGTTTCCATAAGCAAGAATTTCTATTTATTGCACAGCACAGAGTACTCAAAATACATTGTGATTGGGTTCAGATTACTTTTCCATGTGGCAGGTAACCTTGAACTAGTAAATGGGTGGTATGATATGGCTTTGAATGGCATCTCCTATATCATCTTCCCATAAAGCCCCACTGAATAAGTACCAAATAAAGAATATTTCTATCACCTGTCAGCCTATGCATAAAAGCATTAAAGTAATTTAAAAAATCAGCTAAGCATTTTAGAAAAAAGAGTTTCAAAGATATAGCTTTTCTGAAGAAAAATGGAATTTTTCTAATGGAAAATTCCAAAATTATAACACACATATCTCAAACAAGAAAAAAATCAAAATGAATTAATTAAAAATCTATGACTGCTGTAATTAATATTATCTTACTAAATTAAATATTTTCACTTTTTAAAGTAGTAGACTTCAGCATACCAGAGTGAAATGATTCATGAAAATCTTTCCTAACAAAATCTGTAATTGCATCATAGTTCTTTGACAAAGTATGGGCTGCATCTGCTGTCTGGTTGAGCTATATTGCATATAATACAGTGCTAGGCACCATACAAGAGCAAAGGTAGGAATGATCTCTGCTTTTCTGAGGAATTTGCCTTCTAGAAAGAAAGAATGTAACAGATAGGGAGGGGAACAGATGCATCTTTGTTCCTTTCCCTGTCCATTCTGATCCCTGCCCATGCCATTCTCCTCTGTTCAAGTCTGCATCTCCATCCAGCATTTGTCACCACCTTTGAATTCTAAGTCCACTTGGGAGTCATTCTCTGGTTTCAGCTTCATTCAGGCCTTCCACCTCTAGGTAACTGATGTGCAGAGAAGTGCTCTCATGTCACTGCAAGGTGTTTCAGCAAAGGCTATCTCATCTGCATGGTTTCTGATATTCTGATGCTGTATTAGTTGTACAGACAGACAGTCCAGAGAGAAGTCAAGCGTTTTGACAGCAGCCTCTTTTTGTTCTCTGTCTCTTGCCTTCTTGCACTGCAGGTGGCTCTTACACATTATCCTGAGTTTGTCTGATACTAGTCACTGGGTATACTTCTCCAGGGTATTCTTAAGCCATATGTTTGCATGTGTTTAACAATATTTTCCTTCTTTCTACTGATGTCCATCATTTATTTTTGTCATGTTGCTCTTTGCTATATCGGGAAGGGGAGGGGAATGTGTAAGCATGATGTGGGCATGGATGGCTATTCTTTCTGTGTGTTATATGATGGCTGTGAAATATTTTACATTTGTCAGTGAAATCCCAAGTCTTAAGTCCTGCATTTTTCATTGGTGCCAAATTACTGAAGAGTGTAATTACATTACACTTCCTTGACTGTTATTTCTTCAAAATTTATTTTGAAGGTTTAGGTAGTTGCTACTGATAATGTGTTCTGATAAACAAAATGAAAACCAGTGCAGGTTATTGTATTTAACATGCACAGTGTCTTTGAGTGGGAGCTGATGGTGTTTGACCCTATCTGGGTTGTGCTTTGAGAAGTGAACTCTAATATTCAGCTTGCCTATACTGCTGATAACTTGCCTGCATTCACTGTGTAACTGCACAGCCCTTGGACAAAATTCATCTTGTACTCAGGACCACTCTCAAAGGAAAAAGCAAAAGAAAACCAAACAAAACAAACTACCCTGGTTTCCTGGAGGGAAGTGTTTTATGCTTTCCTCTGGGCACACACAAAAAACAGAAACATGTCCGCAATGTCATGTTATACAGAAAAATCTAAATTTTGTCTAATTGATGCAACAGTTATTTCAGTTTATCAGTAATTAAATAATTTATACTTGGTTATGTGCCTATATAAAAAACATACTTTCATACATTTCTTTGCTTATCAGGCAGAATTCTCTACAAGTGGTCAGTAAATAAAACCAATTTATTTTTTCCTCTTTTTTTCTTTTTCTTAATCAAGCAAATAGTATATCAGTGCAGGGAAAATCTTACTGCCTGCTTAAGATGGAATTCTTCCTTGTGCCTCTCTTACTTAGAGGCATGTCTTAGAGAATTGATGGATTTTGGGATCTTGTCCTGTCTCCTTTCCTTTTCTGGTATATTTCTATTTAAAGTCTCAATGTCAGATAAAAGGCTTGTATTTAGTGGCTCTGTCTCTGGAAGTTTCTTCTCTGAAAAAGGTGAAGGCTTTATATGAGAAACCAGCAGAGAATAGCTACCTCACTCCAGTGAGGCATAATTCTGTAAGGCATATGTCTGTAAGACATAATTCTTATGACCACAAATAGTACTCGAAGTCAACTAGCCATGGGATCAAGCCTTTATGCAAAAATCTCCCAAGATTCCCTAGAGGAAGATGTGAATAATGTTCAAAGCAAAAGACTCATTCTGTGATTATTTTTATTAGGATAACAGTGAGCATTCATATCTTTTCTTTAAAGTCACCTCCATTGTACCAGAAAAGAGGTAGAAAGAATAGCGTCCTTTTCACCCAGCTCCCCAAATGTGTTTTGGGACAAGCTGTAGTAATTATAGAGGCAACTTCACATGAGTATTAGCATGATTAGGCTGCCATGTCTTGGCTATCATGTCGTTCCCAGTACTCTGGAGCCTATATATTCCTGGCAGTTGCCCTGTGAAGGAAGTAGTTTGTGTGTTGATGGATACCATGCAAATTGTTCTGTCTGAAGGAGCTCTTGCACAATCACCCTATTTGAGAGGAGAAAAAAAATAGATTCTCTCTGTCTGTGTAATGCTGTCGCTCAAACCACACCTAAATATCAGTAGGAGATTGAAAGTTTGGAGAATTGTTGGTTTTGGCTAACAATTACTATGCAGAATACAGCCAGATTCTGAGCTCAGTGTCATGAGGATAAATACAAAACTGAGCTGAAATGGCTTAAATACTACAGGTTTGCATCAAAGCAGTGTAGTCAGCATGACCTAACCATGCAATCGACCATCTAAGACAAAGAAAAGCACTCTAAAATTATTTCTGCAAATGCCTGTGGAATTCTGAGGAGTAGTTTCTGCTTTACATACTTTTCATTACTCTTTACAACAATTTAAAGAAAGCTACCACCATTGTCAAAGCAAATTAACTTGTTCTTTGAAAATCAATCTTCCTTTTTTTAGGTGTATACTGTATATTCTCACACATTTTTTTGCCAGTGATGGTTTGACACGTTTTTATCTCCATGAACAACAAAGCCATGTATAATTCCATGCAATTGTCTTTTAAGATATGAAGGGGGAAAAAAACCATAATTTACAACACAAATATATTAGATTTTTATATAAAAAGCATCACATGTATTGATCAAAATGACTTTCTTTACAATATTTGATGCTCAAAAGAGAACTAATTGTATTACATGTTATAAGTACATATTATCCCGTTCAAGCTGTGCCAAACAGGAAAATTGACAAGAAAGCATTTACATTAGAGTCACACACCTCCAAGTTGTAATCAGATAACAGTCTCTTTATACTGAAGTGATATTATTCTAAAGGACCCTTTCAGGTGCCTTCTAACAGGAGTTAGGAATATCTTTATCAATCTTTATGTAGATTAGAAACACCTTCCACATATATCTTGCATTTGTGTACCTCTTCGTTTCCAGATATATTTGTTAAGGATGCACAGTCTTTCTACATAATGAAACTGTTACTCATATAATTCAAAAACCTAAAGTAAGGCAGTTAATCTAAAGCACATCCATACATACTTATAAACAGTGGAGGATGAAAACAAAATTGTCATGTATGCATACACAGCGTATATATTCTATAATAATATCTTCCTAATCAGTTGTGCACTTTATAAAACAATGTAAGAGAAATGACAATGCTGTCATTTGTATATTCTCCCTCAGTTCTCTAATGGAAAGCTTTTTTTTCTCCTTGCCAACTCATTCCTGACAATGTTAATGATTCACTATAAAGCAGCTTCTGTGCTATGATTTGTGACATTCAGGCTGGTTAGATGGGAGGACTAGGCAGGTTTCTGGGGAGTGTTTTGGATGCAGAAATGCCTTGAAGATAGCACTTTATTATATTTAGGACAAGTATGACATCCCACTTCAAGGAATAGGCCCCTATACATATTGAGAAGGGATTTCTATGGTTTAAGTGGGGAGGAGGAGGAGGTTAGTTTAAAAGAATGCATCTGTGTTTTTTGAGACGACATAAAGATAGGAGGTAGAGAAATGGAGGCAGGAGGCAGAAGGATTATGGATAATGGAAGAATTTTGCCTGAGGGTATGTGCCTGCTTTGCCTATTCCTGTATAACTAGAATATTTATAATTCAAATACTTATCTTTAATAATTAAAAATGAAGGAATATTAAAGACAAAAGGTAGAGAATATTATGTACACATATGTAGGCATCATGCATTAAATCCCTACACTTGCAAAATATAGCAAGAGGTAGATTTAAAGGAGGTTAAAAAAGTGAATATTTTAAAATGTCTCAAAAAAAGAATTTCTAATTCACTCCAGTTCTGCCAGAAATGATACCCCTTACTTCTTATTTCTACACATAACTAGTCATGGAGAGAGCTACTAAAAATACACTGCATGGTGGCTTGACATCAGCACATCAACAATTAAAAACTGGATACAAATATTTCAGGTTTTCACAACCTTAAAAGTTTTGCTCATGATTTATGAAAACATCAGATTTGCCAGGGCAATTGCATTTTGCTTTTACAGGACACTTAGTTACATAGCTTAAGTAAACTGCTAGTTGCAACAGAATGTAATATTCTACCACCTTCAGTAGCACCCTCTGATCTGCTTTCCACAGACAGCAAAGAAACAAAGAAAAACAGCCATTGCTGTGGATAGAGAAGAGTGTTTGAAAAGAGAAAGAGGCTTCAAATATGCCCTTAGGTATTATAAAGCTGTCAATTACAAGCAGTAAAACAATACAAAGGCTGCAGCAAATAATTTATAAAGAGAAAATTATACAAACAAATAATAACAGAAATTAATCCACTGTCTTTGAATAATTTGAAAGATGCCATTTAAAATGGTATAAATTAGCATAACAAAATCAAAAAGGTTATGGTTAAATAAAAGGTTATATTTCAGATACAGAAATCTTATACACCAAAACATGAGTAAATCAAAAGATTCAAGCCATTTTACTCAGTAAGGGTAAAGTAGTTCCATTTTGAAGTAGCTTGGCTATATGAAATTGAATTTATGGATGATAGGTTAAACTAATGCTTGAAAATCAGAGGTGTTAATATTTACACCTTTGCTCATTACAGCAAGGAAAAGACTAATGAAGAATTAGACATCCAAGTGTCTTTACCTTCCATCAAACAGTCATCTGTGGCTGAACATTAGAACCTGACAATAATAAGAACTATTCTTTTATATACATATATGAACTAATATTATATATAAGTTTTAAAATTGATGCTCAAACACCTGATGACAGGTTTAATATATTTATGCTGATACCAAATTAGAGCTATTGAATAAGACTAATGAAATCATTACTTCAGACAGAGTAAGCATTTATAATCTAAAAATATACTGGAAAAAGTAGTGAAATGGTATTGTTGGAATATAAGTGCCTTCTATATAATCTCCTTCATCAAACCCTGAAAATTTAGATCAACCATTTTATTTACTTGGGGCTTTTGATGTCTGAAATATTACAGATCAAATAAGCACTATGAAGATCACTGTTTATAAAGTATAAATGCCTAAGCAAGAATTTTAATGTTTTGGGGGGTTGTTTAGTTGTTTGGTTGGTTTGGTTTGATTTTTTTTTCCTAGAAAATATCAAGAATTTTCTCTTAGGATGTGAACCGCCACCTATCTCACTCAATGAAGTGATGTCATTGACTTCACTCTATTTTAGGTTTAACTCATTGGACAGAGAAACAAGACCAAATATATTTATAGCATTTTAGGACGTGCAGTGCGAGTCCTAAAATTACCTGGAAAAGGCATGTGCAAGTAATAAAGGAACACAATGGCACCAGCAGTAGGTGCTCAATGGCAAAGTGACAAAGGCTTTATGAAGGACTGGGACTTGCCAGGCAGCACTGGTGAGGGTAATGGTGACAACAGTCACGGGGACAGCAAGCCTGTAGCAGTAACCTGAGCACATCCTGTCTTTACCTTGCATCCACGGCCACAGAGGCTCGAGGCAAGCAAAGGATAGGTTGTCTTTGCCCACATCCTGTCAACACAGGTTGATGATGATGAGTAATAGATGGGAAAGATATGTGATGCTTAATTAATTACATTTGACTGCTGTGCTCTTTTTTCTTTCTTTTTTTCTTTCTTTTTTTTTAAATTTCATTTCTTTTTGCTATATGCATTTTAAGTTTCTAGTGATTACAAGATTTTAATTTTGGAGAGTGCTTTTGTGAAGAAGAGCAGTTGAAAGAAATTTTATACTAGTTTATCCAAATGCCAATACTACCTGTTTACAAGGTTTGTATGGAGAGAGTAGTGTCTTTGGAGGTTTGCATTTTAAAATAAAGCTTAATTTCTTCATTTTTGCACATCTATTGATTTGAAAAGCTATTATTACAAAGGAAAGCAAAGGATTTTTTGAAAAAAAGGATACAGAATAATATAATAGAATAAGTAGATCAGAAATGAAAAGCTATTAGACCTCAGTATATTCTTTGATGCAAACACAGTCCAGAAGCCTTTCCTAAAGTTGTATCTGCCTAGTGAATGCTTTCATCAACCTTTCTGTATTCTTTGCTATCCACTTCTTCAGCCCAGAGAGATACCTCTAGCGCCTTCTTTCCAAGTATTTTCTCAATCATGATATCTCGTAAAGAAAGGTCAGTGTTGACCTTCACCCTCATGACTGCTCCAACACTCACCTACAAATACAAGATAAGAGATTAAAAAAAAAATTAGTAAAAAAGGGGGTTTGGTGTCTTGAAGTAACAAGAAGCTTAAGTCCAAACAAACCCACTCTTCCCAATACACAGACTTGTCTGGGGTAGCTTTTTAAAAAAAATTAGTCCAAATTTTAATGAATTAATGAGAGTAGAATGAAAAACAGAAGAAAATAAGCCTGTACTAGCATGCATTCAGGAGGAATACAGGAGATGAAGTGGTGTATCCATGAATGAAGTGAATATCTAACTTGTCAACCAGCTGATGACATGGCCCTGTTTGGATGCTTGAAAAGCATCCTGTCTCTGATTACAGAAAGGAGGAACTCAGCAAGTGCTGAACTAGACAGTGAATATTTAATAGCACAAAAGTGATGTTATCAATACCACACAGGATTTTAGTAGAGTGACAGAGCAGAGAAAACGAGCAGTGGGCTGCAATATCTGTGAACTTCAGTAGAGACTCCACAATTAATATTCAGAAAAATTATAAACTGCTGGCAAGTAGTTGTTAGCACTGGGAAAAAAATTATTGCTCTCTCAAAATTCTGTATTTTTTACCTGCTAAACCTGCTATCCTGTGAGTATTAAACACTTGTCTTCTGAAATATGCAAACCCTTGTCTTTGTGAGCCTTTTCCTATGCTTGATGGCCACTTTATAGCATTTGTTTATGATACACAAGAAGATAACCTATTTTAAAAAATTAATAATGTCGCCTCTGCCTGAAGCTAAACATGCTCAACTTTTAAACATCTTTCATAATTATAACATGAAAAACACCTTCCTTTTAAAATCAGGTGGTTACAGATGCAGCGAGTGGTTGTCTGTGTAAGTTCACTCAACTACACATTCTCAGACTTCTCCTTAAAAATTCAGCCTCATGAGGATGTGAATAAGCCTGCACTGAGATGGGTGCAGTCTGTTCCTGGAATTCCTCTTCAGTATGATCGCATCTTTTTTTTTGCGTGTCATACTGCTGGGTAGAGAACAGGTGATGATGTATTTTAAGCTCTTCATCATGGTATGGAAAAACTGGTCAAGTACCACTGAAAAGAGACATCCTAGAATATGAAGGTAAGTTGCTGAACATTGGATCTGCATCCTTATTTTTGTAGTACAGCTTCTACAAGTGTTTGATCTATGCTCTGCAAAGCAGTTTGGTCCAGCAGCATGTCAGTGCCACCAGCTGCTTTCCTGTGGCTTTGTGTTAGTAGTAAATATTTTCATGCTATGAATATCACCTCCAGAAATGAACCAGAATCTTGGTATACTGCTCTGGTTATCCAGCTGCATGTGTGAGGGTAATCTTTGGTTGGGCAAAGAGGGTGGGGATCCGCTATGTCTGTACTTGAGCAGTGATTATGAGAACTAGAAGCAGGGAGAAAATTACATGACTATAAAGTTCTGTGAAAAAAGAAAATGTATAGATATTAAGGCGGTAGAAGGACAAGAACACTCAGGTGCAGGTAACTGTAAACAAAAGTTCGCTAATTTAGCATTTTTAGACCAATCCAGGTATTCCTAGCAAATCACATCCAAGCTTCAAAACAAATGCAGTTCCCCACACTTTCAGGAGAGTTGGTCTGATCAGACTTAATGCGTATGACTGGCATGTATAAGGGTAGAGGGTATGAGAGTATGGATACCTACATATGTGTAGACAGATCCTCAGTTCATACACCAAATTTTATGCCAGAAATCACTGATGTCTAGAATAAAAATGAAGGAAATTGGCAGGACATCATGGATTCCAAGATATTTATAAACTTGGAAAGCTTTAACAATGTAAAGCTGTGTTAAGATGGAGCCAACTACTGAGAATGCTGGCAGCCTGGAAGCTAAATGCCCTGTATGTTCATCTATAGTTATGTTTGAGCATGTTTCAGCATATTTGTGCTGTTCTTGTAATATACTAAAACTCAAAGTATCTCTCTCAACATGTCAAGAGCCAAGTCCATTGTTGCCTTTTGCTATTAAATTTCTGTTTTTCCTTTTCACTATCTCACACCCAAACTCTTAATTAGTGCTGTGTTTGTATAAAAATTTAAATTACCTAAAAAATTGTGTGTTGACCAATGTAACATAATAGTGCTTTCACAACTTTTACAACACTTATTCTTGATAAAGAGAAGAAAATTTCAAATTCTTAAATTAATGACAATTCTTTAGTGTCATTATCATAACATTTAAAACAACTTCTGAAAATAATATGGTAATAAACAGCTGAGTAATTATAGAAGCCTGTCCAATAGACAGCATACAGACACACACACACTGGGGATCTTCCATGTGGTGACAAAACAGCTGAAGTAGCTGGGAAGGTTTTTGGTTTGCATCTAAAGTGATGTTGCCCACGGCTAGAACACAGTGTATATGCTCAGACAAGCAACTTTCATTCAAAACAGAATGTCTGTAAAGAATTAAGGCACCAAGAGACATAAAAAGAATTTAAAATATTTAGTTGCCTAATTGCCAAAGCCAGTCCGAGTAATAAACAAAATGTGTTAGATACACTAATTTATAGAGAGCAATTATATATGATTAATACCACATCCAATGGAATGATTTCTATCACTGGAATGTTAAAATCACTGGTTATGAACTGTTAGGAAGAGAGGGATACTACAGGAAAAGAAGTGGATGATGTATACAAAAGATAGCATTATCTGGTCTAAACTTTTTGACCAAAAATATGCTTATTGACCCACATATTAAATGATAAATCTTGAGATGGAGTAGTGGTGCAGAAGTTAGCAGGAGGCTACCAGATTGAATTTAAGAAGAGGATGAACAGCTCTTTAAAAATCTGAAATGGCTAGGTAGAAAAATTTGATTGTGAGGATGTTAATCAGGAGTATGTGCAGGAAATTTTAACCACTGATAGAACCTTGGAGTCTCTGAAAACCCTGGACAATGTTCTAATAGAAGTATTTAAAGCAATTCAAGAAAGTTCAAGAAGTAACTTTGATCTTATGGATAAAGAATGATTTACCAACAGTTATCAAGGTATTAGTGAGCACAGTATAACTTCCTATTTATGTGCAAACAAGCTACAGTTCCATTCTGTAGTCAAACAGCCAGAAGTATTTCAGGAGTGATACATCAGGTTGCATTTTTCTTTCCATCTTGTCTCGTCTGTGAGTTAGGGGCTCCCAGCTCTTGCTAGTTTCAGAACTCAGTAGGAGCTAAGAACTAGGAAATGACCTTTCTCCAGATCTCATGGCTCATTGTTTATGGCACTGGACCAACCCTACTGTGTGACACTCTAAACCTCTTCATTTATCACTCAGACCAAGGGTGCCTGACCCCTGGTGCAGGATACACACACACATATAGAGTTAAACCCAGCTTTGAACCGATTTGAGAAGAATAGAGTGTTTAAAGATAGATGCCTATGATAACTGGGACCTCTTTAAAAGTAATTTGTGGATTGCTAGGAAGGAAGGAAGGAAGTACGGAAGGAAGGAAGTGTGGAAGGAAGTGTGGAAGTGTGGAAGTGAGTAAGGAAGTGAGTAAGGAAGTGAGTAAGGAAGGCAGGGAGGCAGGGAGGCAGGCAGGCAGGGAGGGAAGGAGGCAGGCAGGGAGGCAGGGAGGGAGGCAGGGAGGCAGGGAGGAAGGGAGGAAGGGAGGAAGGAAGGGAGGAAGGAAGGGAGGAAGGAAGGGAGGAAGGAAGGAA
>VWYI01019075.1:46700-64970 GCA_013399455.1 Anthoscopus minutus
AAGGAAGGAAGGAAGGAAGGAAGGAAGGAAGGAAGGAAGGAAGGAAGGAAGGAAGGAAGGAAGGAGGTTACCCATAGAACAAAGGAGAAACTTTGTTTCAAAACTGAAAGCTATCTCTATTAGGAGTCAAAAGATTTTTAAATAATTAAATACAGAGGGGAAATGAGACATTGATTATAGTGGATAAAAATCAACAACAACAGGATGCAAATAACTGAAATATATAAAAACTCTCTGTCTCATGGTGTTCATAAAAATATTACTGCTAGTTTTGTAGTACGTGAGAAAAAATAGTACCTAGTGATGACAGGTGCCTACTATGCAACAAATGTAAAATTATGAGTCTGCAGAAGAGGAAGAAGAAGTCTACAAGTATTTATTTTCTGGAAAGATTATACGTTTGCACTAAAAAACCCAAACAAACAAAAAAAAACCAATAACAAACAAACAAAAAATAATCCCAAATCAATATCCATTAGTAACAATAGAGAGGACATTGTCCAAGACATTGTCTAAGAAACCCCACGAGATAATACTGTTGGCATTTAACAAACCTTGGAAAAATTAATATTTTGCCAACATCTTAAAAAGAAAAGTCTACATGGCTCTAACTGACACTGCTGACATGAATCCTGAATTAAGTAATGGTAATAAGGTGATGTAACCAGTGAAGAATTGAAGGTGATAGGATAATGTATAGGAATGTGGTTGTGTGGAAAGCACTCCATCTTCATCTGGTTTGGTGATAGTATTGTAGGTTTGATTGTTAAATATACCTGCATCTGTTGTAGTCAGAGTAAAAATCAATCTCATTTCTTAGTGAAAATCAAATATAACAGATTACTAAATTATAGTCTTCAAGCAAGAACATGAAGAAAATATTCCTAATAGAAAAAATTTTAATCCAAAACTGAAAGGCATACTAGGAGTAGTTTGAAGATTTTGGTTTATAAACTTCAATTAGAAATAGATATTCAAAGCTATGTTTATTAAGCTGTCGAACCATCTATTTGCAATCTTCAAAACAAAAGAGGCCATTTCTCAAATGCACAGTATCTTTAAAAAAAGTATAAAAGTTGGGTGGCACTTCTGTTGATTTTCAAGTCTTCTGACCTTAAAATCTGTAAAACTTTCTTTTTAAACAAAAAGAATTTTGTCATTGACTTCAGTAGGGATAATTCTTTTATATGAATAACCTTATATAACTGAGGATAATAATTTAGGATTATTCAAGATAGAGGTAATGGCCAAATATTGAGCTTTTGGAACTCACTTATAGTCTTCAAAAATTAAATTGTGTCCATAATTAAGGCTCCTTATTATTATCTACAAGCTACTGTCTTCTCAAGAAGACATATTAGTAGACATATTAGTAGACATATTAGTAGAAGTACAGACAAGACATATTAGTAGAAGTAAAAATATCTTTTTAAAATCAGAGAAAAAGGCAGCCTCAGTCAGTGCACAAGAAATTTAAAACCACTCTGAACAGGACACTAGACAATAGTCAACCAAGTATAATCCTGTTCCAGCATCAGGGAGTGGGCAATATATCTGCCAAACAAGGGGCCAAGGTGTCTGCATTGATGCAGATAAACCCTGTTGTCTCACACGTGTGACTTGGCTGTATTTACCATCCTCTGATGGTCACACATCAGTGACTGGATGCATGAAGATAGGCCAGAAGATCTATTCAATGAAATGGGCTCATATTTTTTACTTTAACATATAGGGTCTCGCTGAATTTTCCCAAATTTAACAGAGTTGAAGAGGCATTCTAACTCAAATAGTTCCATAATTTCAGAATTCAATGTTGACACAGGGTCATCAGCTGGATTATAAGGCCGTTCTTACCAAACACAGGAACAAACCTTTTATTCTTCTTTTCATCCTATTGTCAGAGTCAGAAAAAAATATATGAATTTTTGTAGTGCATAAAGAAGTAAGAGACAACTTTAATATTTTATCCTGATTTTCTTTTAATAATAGTTATGGAAGTAGTAGTTGCTCTGTGCCAAATTACAGACCACAGTTTGAATGAAATCTCTCTACCTAGGGATTCTTCCCACCTCTTCATATATTTGCATTTATCTTCCAAATCTATTTTAATGAGCTCTATATAAAAATGAGAGCTCATACTTCTCGAGCCTGATGAACAGGTAATTACTGTTTTGATTCCCATGAGAGGCCTTTGAAAACCCATCTTGTCATGGAAGTTAAGGGCATAATGTTTTAATTGTAGGTAGGAGAGTGAGGGTAGTGCTTAAGCTGAATATTCTACCATGTAACCATCGTCCAAAATATCTTTACACAAATGACCTATTAACTGTGATTCAGCTTTCTCCTGTATGTTAAAGTGAGGCTAGATTTTTCTGCCAGAGAGTCCTGATTATTCTGTTTCTCTGCTAAACTAAAAGCTGGTTTTAATATTACTCTGTTTCATGAGTTTTAATCAGATTGAAAGTAGTATTGTCTATTGATGAATATTTAGGTCCATTCCTAATTAATTAACTTGTGATTAAAAGGAACACCTACATTAATAAAAGTAGGAGAAAATTGTCCTCTTTGACCTATTTTTTTGGTGTTGATGAACTGTATTCAGGCAAAAATTTCATTCCTTCCTGTTCAAACAGGCCATAGGATTCTCATGTTGCTGGATATTGATGCAAAGATGACAGTTTCAAAAATTTTCCCCATACACCGGCTATTGGGCAGCTAATGTCATGGGTGCATCCATGGTAATGGGGGCAGAAAATTCTGAGGCCCAGTATCCCTGGGATTAGTGGTGCAATGGGAAAATTCTGTGTACCAACAGTAACAGCAGTGAAGTCCAAGTTTTCCACAGAAAATAGAGCTTACCAGAATTATTTTAATTGCATTTTTCCACAGAAAAAAAAAAAAAAAAAGATAAAAAGCATTTTCAAGTCAGTGTCAGGCAAGAACTGGGAAGAGAAACCTGGCCAAAGCAGGTATTTGGGGGCCCAGCCTGGAAGGAGAGAAGCTTCCATGCATGTAAACTATGTCCTGGAAGAGCAGCTAGAAGTGGAGACTCCTACTGTTAATCTTTTAGCTGTCCATTTTGGAATTGATTAACATCCAGTTTTCTGAACTCGCTTGGTATCATCCTTAGTTTTTGGCAGTTGAAAATAAATAAAACTAAGAATTCATGGCAAGTTCAAGACACTTGCTTAAACAACAAAATGAAAAAGATTATTCTATTTAACTCTTTATAAAGAATAAAATAAATGATCTTTATTTTATATTTGCTTCAAAATGTATCTATTTTTAATTTTTGAGTGAAGTAACTTTTCTTTACAGGAAAGTGAGACAAAATGTTTTTCCTCAGATTAATTGGAACCTTTTGGTTGATCCAAAATGAAAATTTTTCAGTGTGCATTTTAGAAAGGAAATAAATAAAAATTTATGTTTAAGTTGATCCAGAAGGTATATTTTTTCAATCTTTTTCTAGCATGAAACTGGGAAAAGTAATTTTTCTTGCTTAGCTCTGTACAGAGATACAAATGGAGCCTGGAGAAGAGAAAAGTCTCAGCATTCTTGAAAGTCAGGACATTCAAATAATGGTTTTACCCTACTGATCTTAAAGAGAAAGGAAATTGTAAAATAAATATATTTAGAGATGATACCAAAATAGGAAGAACTGGAAATAGCAAACATCAGAGGAGCTTAGACAGCATTAAAATGAATACAATTTAATGTGGGCAAATGTAAAATAATATACATGAAGAAAATATTATCTGGCATAAAATCAAAGGAACATTCTGTAGGAAGAGCAGTAATGTGGAAAAGATTTGGGATGAGAGATAACATACTGGACATGAGGTTTCAATTTAACGATGTTGCACAAGTAGCAGACCCATTCATGAAAACAAGAGATATGAATTAAGATTTTGATCAGCTTGTTGCTAATGGTTAATGAGGTGTTCTACTACTTATCATTAGCCAAATTCTGTGCTAATTGGAGTAGTCAATCTATTCAGAATAGCCTTCAGAAGTTTTTTGTGTTACATTACTTTTTTGTAAATAAATTTGTCTGCTATTATGTTCAGTATGCACAGCATGTGTTTCAGAGACACTCCAGGAAATGATGACAGAAACAAGTATTACAAGGTGTGATCTATTTTGTGAGAGGCTAAGGGTACTTCATGGTTAGAGCTTAAGGAAAAGAAGTTATGATAACAGTCTGTAAACATTTAAATGGCAATATTCCAAATTGAAGGATGATTAACTGAGGTTGGAAATGGCATGTTAAGGAACAATAACTTGAAAGAGGAGAGAAATGTGTACATAAAAATTAAAAACAAAATGTAAGTTGCAAGGTCATTGAGATGAAGGGAAAATTTACCCTAGAGATTAGTTAGTGCACCATATCTATATGTGCTTCAAAGGAGATTTGGTAAAACCTCAAAGGCTTTTACAGAAGACAAGCTTTTCATGTAGGGCATAAGACTATTAGCCCCGAATGATGATCTTTTTCTCTTGGTCCAGACTTGAAGTAGTCTGTGCTGTGCGTCTTTCAAAATTTCTAAATTTCAGAATCTGACAAGAATATGGGTATGCATTTACTTTGTTAATATCTTTCCAGTTAAAGATGGTAAGACTTGACCTGGAAAAATGGAAGGCACTGTCGGGTTTATCCAGTTTGGCATTTCTGCTGGGATTTTCTGATGCACCCTTGATGACCAAGCTCAACAGGTGAGCATCTGAAACCCCCCAAGTCCAAGACTGAAAGTTTCAGAACCTTGATGATTTTGTTGATAGATGTTTCAGTTAATGAATTGCTCTGCTCCAAGAAAAACTTCCAGAGCTTCTTCAGATGCAAGAAGGCAGCTCAGAACACATTAGCTTTCATTTCACAGGTTAAAGGGGTTTTCTGCAACAGTACAAATTTTTTATTTCCAAATAAATGTGGAGTTTCTGAAGAACAGGATGGCAGTCAAGGATAAAAATTAAAAATAATAAAAAAGAAAAGGTAAGAAAAATATTTTAGGTTTCTTGCCCATCATACCCCTGCTCAATCCAAGCCTTGCCTGCAGGGATTTTAAGGTAGAAATCACATGGCTAACATTAAAATCTTGTTAAAGGATTAGAGGCCATGTTCTGAGCCAGGGTAAATTGAATACAGCTCCATCGACTTCAGCACAACTTTACCCTTTCACAGCACTTGAAGATCTGACCATAAAAATGTTATGGGCTGGTTTATTACAAGAATGGATAGGTATGTTCACATTTGATTTCTGTCTCCAAGTTTTCTTGACCTGTTATCGTTGTCCAGTTCTTGGTAAAACTGAAACAAAAAATGCCATGCAGAGTCTGATACCTGAAAGGGTCTTGCAAAGTAGGAAATGCAAGAAGAAAACTTGCCAAGCAAAGTTATGCTGCCTCATTTTTATGCATTATGCCACATATTTTAATTGTGTGTGCATACACTTTTATAAAACTATTGCTTCATTTTGTGTATTGGCTGGAATAAGGATCCTGTTCTATGTTTCCTTTTATCTTTTCCACTCCATGTGTGGGTCCCTGCCTAATTTATAATACTGCCATCCAAACCTTACATAAAGTACACAAATTATTCATGTCTTCATGAGCTTTTCCATAGTGACTCATTAATTATTTTTATTGCATCTTATGCAAAAAATATTTTAATTCCCTTTCCACAGATGAGAGAACTAGGAGGAAAGAAGCATGGTCAGTTTTGGTCCACAAAGCAGATCAGTGGCTGGCCCAGAGCTCCTGGTTCCTTATATTTCTTTTTGTCCAAAAGATGAGTGCTAGACATATTCACAGCTTCCAGTACATACACTGACACTTACGCAAGCTATTCCAGAAGTCAAAACAAAAATACTGCAGTGGGAATGTGACAAACACAGTGGTCACCTGTAAAACTATTATCTTAATGCTACTTACAGAATTTTTGGGATAGCAACAAATCTAAACATTTCAGAGTCTACAGCTTAACCACTTGATTGTGCTTCCTGTTTATGAAATCTCCTCTTATTATATACAACTTTTTTCTCTTTACACAACATGATGTGGGGCTTCTAGCAACAGGCATCATTGTAGTATGAAGAGTCTTCAACAAGTGCCTGGGTTTTTCATGTTCAAAGTCTGAAAATAATGTGAATTTGTTATTATTCATTAATGTGTGTTTTAATTGCTTTAAAATTAATTCTTGAATTTCTGAGTCTCTGGACTGTGCTTTTATCTTGTAAAAATATGAAATAATATGTAAACAACCTTGCTTATACACTGGAACCTGAGGTGCTTTTATATAAGCAAGTTCCATCCGACTTCATTAATAATATGCAACAATAATATGCAGTGTAAGAGGAGAGATTAATGACAGATTATTTCACAGTCTATCAGACACACACATCTCAAAGAAATAGTTGGTCTGTTTTTATCCTGGAAATTTGGTTAAGGACTGATGCATCTAAAAGCTTTTTCTTTATTTAAAATGTGTATTTATATAACCAAATTAAAGTACATGGAAACATTATTTGTATGTCTTTTAATCTCACCATTTAATTTTGTTATGATAATAGAAAGTTATACAGTCGCAGAACATGTCAGTCTTCTGATAAACTCTTTTAATGTTGTCCATTATAAGGTATTGACACTTCAAGGCAGAGATTGGAGTTTCACGGCAAGAGTATCCAGAGGATCTGTGTACTCATTTGATCAATCATGTTGGATCCACCAGGATCCTATTTTGTCTTAGCCTACTCCTCAGAGCTTTTATAGGAAACTAAAAGAGACAGAGCTATATTTAAAGTTGCATCTTTTTGTCACCTGAGAATATGATCTCTCCTGTGTTAGAAGTATGAGAGTGCTGATCATGAGAAAGGCAGTGTTTACAGCACTTTTCTCTGGAACTAGAACTGAAAATGTCACAAGATCTGAGAAGAAGCATGTGCTTGGGAAATTTTCAGTCCAAAGGTAAAGATTAAAGAGCTTCAGGACTTTCTCTAAAAAGCTTCTGGGCAAGCAGATGAACTTTGAATACATACTTGTATACCACATCTCGCAAGGTTAAAGCTGGAGGGCTGGAAATTTTTGGTCACGTTGATCTCACTAGCACAAGAAGATGAATCTCAAGAAATTCATAAGAGATTTAGTAGTTATATGGCAATGCAATTTCCCCAAAGGTTGTATTTCAGCAATGAACTTCTCTAGGTGTTGGATTATCAAACTGGATATTCAGGAGATTTCGAGACAGCTCTACTTAGACAGGAATCTTTTCATCTGCCAATTCAGATTTTTGGGGTTTTTTTATCCTAAACCTTTTGAAAGGAAGAATCACATGAGACAGAAAATATGTTGTACCCCTCAGGTAGAGTAAGGGATGCACAGCAGCCACTATAGAAGCAAAGACACTAGACAGATGGATGGACACATATACTCAAATACCTGCTAGCATAGCTCTGCTAATCTAAAGGTCAGAAAGCAAAGAGCAATCCAGAATATCAACTTGGTTGTGGATACTCTTTCCCAGAGGACACATTTTTCAAGACTTTCTGAAATCAGGTTGGCAGCTTATGAAAGATGCAATCTTGCTCCCACGTCTCATGCAAAACCACAGGAAATATTATTCATGTTCCTCACACCAGAAGTCAAGACACACATAATCAAGCACCATATAGTCATTTGCTGTAAAGTGTAGTCAGGAAGCTTTGGCTTGTTTTCTGTGGTCAAATATGTGAACAAGCCTACAGACTTTCTTTTTTTCACCTGTAAAAATTATTTCTCATTGTCACCATCACACGTGTCTTTTCATTTTTCATCCCTTAAATAGCTGCTTTTCTGAGAACATTCTCCTTTCTGATGGCTAACAATTGTACATTGCAATCCCTCTGCATAGGTGCTTAGTGTCAAAGTGGGATTGTACAGTACTGGACTGTACTGAAACCATATTGTAGAACAGTTTCCTCCTTCTTATAATCTGTTTCTCTTTTTTTCTTTGGACCATTTTACACTTCCCTTATATAAATGCATCAAAATGTAAAAGTAGAGTCTAATCAGAACTAATTCTCCAATGGGCAATTTACATTATCACTTTTGCAACTGCTATATTTAGCAATTGTTAGAGAAAATAAGAAAAGTGAAATTTCTGAACAAAAATGATTGAAGCCTGATTACAGAAAAACGATTATTGTGTAGGGCTGATTTTTTAGAGTATCTATCCCTTTCAAATTCTAAAAATGAATGTCTATTTTAGACATTTGTAAGGCATTTGGCAAGCACTTCTTAGAAAATTATTTTAAAATTTAAATTTAAATGTTTGAGAAGCTTCGTTTAGGTCAGAAATGGAAGCTTATCTGAAGAGATCGGCCTCTGCTCCATGGGACAATTATCAAAACATGCAGACAATAAGAATTCATTTCTGGCAATTTCCACTAATGTGAACTTAGATAAGACAGGTTATTGTAAAGTATAAATTAAATTACACTAGCAAAGCCTAAGGTCCAGTTTAGTTGACTAAACCCATTGCATGGTGATTTTGTATATTGCTTGTCCAGAGAACATCAGTTCTAACAGGCAATACTAATGCTTAAAAATCAGTGTTATTTTGGGTGTTGTCTTAATCTCAGTTCTATATTCACAAATCTAAAAGGCTTGATATGCTTCCAAGAATAAAGGTAAAAGGATCCACACGTTCAGATCATGTCTTTTCTTCAAATCAACCCCTTTTCTTGCATTATCCTTCTTTCTCAGGATTCTGTATGAACACTCTGGAAATCTTGAGGGCTCCAAAAGAGAAAATGTAGAGAGGAATCTCTTGGAAGGGAAAAAATGTGAGACGTAGTTTCCTCTGATTCATCCGTATCTATTGTGGAAAACATGAATCCCAGGAGATAGCCAGGGGCTAGGGAAGCTTGAGAATGAATATGGATGTAGCATTATTGCCAAAGGATGGAGTGAGGTGCCAAGAACTTGGAGCACAGGTGAACACATGCATTTTGTCTCCTGGTTTTGAACCCTGGAATCCAGCATGTCTGAGACATTTCTCCAATCTATTCTGCCAGAGAGCAAGAAAAGGGTAAGACTCACCTGTGTTGGAGCAGTTCAGGAACATTTTCTACATGGAAATCCTTTGGGAAATATCATCCCTTTAGCCTCTTCTGTAGGGTTGTTACTGCTACAGGGGACAATCAGACCCAGACATATTACATATAGATTACCCATTTAATCTCATTTCAACAATTATTGGTTTCTCTTCTCCTGCACTTATTCCAAACAGACAAATGTTATCTTCCTTTGACTGCTGTGTAAAAGGATGTCCCTTTTCACTGCACTAATGCCTAACCTTCAACCAGCAAGTTTTCCTCATAAAATAAAAGGGAAGTATATTTGATCCAGGAAATTGCAAATAGTTTAAAGTCTACATTTGATTAACAAATTTTTAAATGGCTAGCTACTGATTTGCTTTCTGACCTGATTTTTCTGACTCAAAAATTCATTTTCATGGTTGGTGGGGAATATTCATTTAAACCCTATGGTTTGGTGTACACTAGGAAAATTTCTTCCAAATTTTTAGTGGTTTTAGAAGTGATTAGCTATTGCAATTTTTAAAGCGTTTGGAATTATTTAGGCTTCACTGTGTTGGTTTCAACTAAGAATAGTCTGAATTTTTTGGTGCTTCATCTAAACAAGAACCTGAACTGGCTTTTAAACAAGAATTCAAGAGCCTGTATTAAGAAGTAATGACACTCTTGGGATCTTTGAGTGGCACTGAACCTCTGAGTTCACAGCTTTCCTCATTGCTCCCAGAAACACTGGGAACTTGAACATATTTCAGTGAAAGAGGAAGTGTTTCTTAAAGATGTTGCTCTTAGGCCCTAAACTCATGCAATATTTGATAGGAACAACTTGCAAGCATTTTAACACAGTGCAGGTATTTATGAATTTGTGTCCAATAGACAGCTTCAACCACTAAGTCATGCCATGCATGGGCTTTCAGACTTCCTAGGTAATAAAGTCAGTACTATTGACAGTAGTATGGTTCTGCATTAGGTCTTCAAGTAAATTTATGTTAACTTATAACATTTGCAAGCTTCAGATTTCAGCCTGTAGCCATAATTCTTTTGGTGAATATTTTTATAATACATCAAGAGTAATTTTATAGCACCATGGATGACTGTGATCAAACAGCTGTTGCTCTCAAAAAGTCTTCTATTGAAGACTTAGCAAATTTATGGTATTAACAGCTTTTCTATTAAGAAAAAAAAAGAAAAAGAAAGAAAAAGTCTTCTGCACCTTCTGTATCATGAAAAAAACAGTTTTTCTTTGATTACTCTGAATGCACATAGATAACTGCATTTGAGTGGACATAGTTGCGAGGTTTCTGTTAAATAACAGCTGTAGTTCCTTGAGGGGAGGTCCTTTTAACAGCAAAAAAAAAAGTTTTTAGAGCAGGAATTTAGGCTCTGCTTTCTCCAGTAGATGTCACTTGCAGTACATAATAATTCATGTAAAGAAGTCAGAGTATATAGAAATGCATTGTTTTCCCTAAAATATGCAAGCTAAATTAAAAAGCCATTTTAGTGCCCTGTGTATGCAGTAAGTTTGGCATTTGGTTTATTTTAACAGATGGCATTGAAATAACAAAAGGTAAAGGATTTTTTTCCCAATTGATCAGGGAGGATTATGTCTCTTTTTCCTATAATTTGAAATAACAGAAGGAGACAAATATACTTGTTGACACATGTGAGGTCTGGGTCACACATGATCTAATGTTGTATTGACAAGTAGTTTTTGGCAATTGCTAGACTTACTCTAAAGAGAAAATGTATTATGTAATTATTTCTTTACTTAAGAAGCATTAGCAATTTGTATTTGGTTTAGGAGGGGAAACCTATAGAACACATATGCCACAGAAGCAGACCTGTTTTCTTGTATAAATAAAGGACAACTTGAGGATATATTTCATATTTAAGGAAAACTGTCCTTGGTACAGTGGATTAGAAATGTAAGCAATGTTCTAGGAACATTTTACCTGATTTCTAATAATTTTTAATCTATTTCTTTTATTATAACCATAGTGTAACAACATCTTCAGTCAGATCACTGTGGCCTTATTTTCAAGGCCACATTTTCAGGCCCTTGAGGCCTCAGGGATACGTTGTTGACAGTAAATTATCCACAAATACTCACACTGTGTTAACTTACATCATTTTCCTCATCTCCAACTGGTATGCCAGACAAGACTACATTACAGAAGTTAGGTGCTGGTTGTTTATTTGCTGGCTGATCACAGTGTTTGATGTCTCCTGTTTGTAGCCATCCCTCCTCTGCTCACCTGCTTCCTTTCAACAGATACGAGATTGCTACGCTGCTGTATTCATTCCCATTCTGCTCTCCATTGCATGGATGAGTTGGCCAGTTTTTTACTCTTCTCCCATTTTATTCCTGGATTCTGATCAAAGACCCGCAGAAAACCCCAGCACAGATTGGCTTTGAGAGGAAAAACTAGCTATTCTATCTTCTCGTCTTATTCCCATCTCATTCACCTATTTCCCCCAGATAACCACACATAAATATAATTTGGAGAGTTTTCAGAAGAAATGTCAAGCAGGCAGGAACCACAGAGATTTGGACATGAGGCTCACTTTTACACCTTTGCTCTCTCCCAGCTGAATAAGTCACAGGTGGATAAACTGCGTCCTGCTCATGACAGGCTTTGAGGATCCTACCATGAGAGAGTAGTGGAGATCATTAAAGCTTTGTCCCTCACTCCCAAAGAAACCTGGTGTTCACTGTAAATGAAAGGAATAGGATCTTATAAATACAATAGAAATACATTTTTCCCCAAAAATGCAGCTGAAGGTGACTACTGCATGAGAAACTCGAAACCAACCTGCAGCAAATGTGGTCTTACTGAGAGCTACCTGCTGTCTTGGTTTCTCAGTACAAGGTCAGGAAAGGAGATGGGAGGCAAGGATAGAAAGCCAAAGGCAACAATGCAGAAAAATTATTAGAGAGCATCCAAAAGAGGGCAAAAAAGTGAAGGACCTTGAGCGGGAGCCCTATGAGGAGTGGCTGAGGTCACTTGTTCTGGTCAGCCTGGAGGAGACTGAGGGGAGAATTCATTACAGTAACAGTTCAGCAGGCACTGATGTCTTCTCTGTGGTCACCAGTGAAAGCACCCAAAGGCAGGAATGGCAGGAAGTTGCTGAGATATACACAGATTTAAAGAATTTATTGCAGAAAGCTCCCTGAATTCAAGCATGGCACATACAGGTATCTTTTGAAATTGCGATGGCATGAGAGATACATTATCTTCTGACAAGGTCATGTGGGGGGACATGAGGGGATTGGGCAGGACATAAGGTTATCCCTTTCCTAAGTTATTTGACATCTGTTTTTTTCCTTTTACATGTTTTGACAAGAGTTAATTGCCAGCTTCCTTCAAGTGAGTGGATGGCTTTAAAGGCGGCACTGAAAGAAGTCATGTGCTGCTTCTTATAGAACTAGAGTACCCTATGCCATTTCCAAATGGATATCCCTGCTTGATTTTCCCATCAGTATTGGTAAATGTATACATTTAACTTCACCTGACCCAGTGGAACCTCATCTGTCATGCCAGAGGGTAAGGATGGCACATGGGATGTAGAAGTCATTGAAGAAAGGGAATCGGTTGGTATATTATGGTGAGTGTTAAGGAATCAAAATATAAACCCTTAGGAGCAAACACACACACTGGGCAGATTACTTCTGGCAGTTTTGCCTTTTGGTTCTGTATTCTTATCAACATTTTAAACTATTCCATTTCAAATATCCACAGGACTCACAAACTAGACAGGAGACCCAATACTTTATTGATGCTTATAGCCAGAAAAATTAAGAAGCTCTGAGTTAAAGGGTCAGGCTAGTCATCCTTCAAGTGATCATTCTTTTAAATCCCTGCACTCCAGCAATTTGCTCTGAGACTTGCAACTTATCTGATTCCTACTTTTGAGAGCTAAATTCTCTGAAAGTAGATAATCTCTGCTGACTATGATTTTATGACAGAATTTTCATTAGCAGGTGATCCTTCTACTGAAGTCAAATGAAGTGAGTAATTCTTCTATTTTGCAGTATTGTTGACAACTGAATTTTTGTCATACTAAGCAACACAACAGAGGAGATTGGATACTCAAAGGAAACTATAATTCTCCTGGGGGAAAAAATTAAAAAATTATATCTGGTCACTTTATATACACCAGGCCTCCAAGTAAATGCTGAATTGCAAAAAAATAACACATTCAAAAAGAATATTTATGTGTCCCTTTCTCACTACATGTGCAGTATTTTTCTCCTATGTCACAAAAACTATAACCACAATTTACAAGTATATGCACAATCAAATTGCTATTGATTTTAGCAATGCCTTTCTTTGATGTCCCTTGCCTTAACCTCATTTATAAAGCTGTTTTGCATTATTTCAAACTGTCAATGATTTGTGACTCATGAATATTCAAATCTAATTTGCACTTACCTTTTTTGTATGCATGCTTACTTGTAATTTGTCTCATTTGCCCTTTGTTTTGTGTTTATTCTCAGGTTATTTAGTGAAGTAAACTCTGTTTCTAAAGTAATAGCATCAAGTCAAACACAAGTTGTGCAATTCTCACCTTACCAGAGTCTTGTATCACTGCAACTCCATTAGCTTCCCTAGAGTTTCTCCTGCTTAAGTGAAGAAAAAGAGGTCCATCAGCTATTTCTGACTGGTTTTGTGTGTTCACATCAACACCATTTAGCATGTTTCATTGGAATTGCAATGGCTTTATTTAGTATTTTATTCAGAAAGAAATACCAAGATTAACTATCTCATCCCAGTATTTCAGATTTTATGACAATACAGATCTCCAAATCTTAGTGAAAATTAAGTTGTTCCTCTGACTTAAAACACTTTATTACCAGAGGAAAAAAAATTTCATTTTAGTTATTTTTTTAGAAAATCCAATAGAATAAATCCCCTTATTAAAAATACAGTACAATAATATACCCTTTCCCAAGAAAAACTCCACCTAACATGTATACTGACAGCAGCATAGTGGTACAAAATGCCATTTTTTTCATGCTTGTTAATCTAAAAAACGTCTATTAAACTGTTAGGTGCCTGAGGAAAGCAGGGCCAAGATATTTGTATGTTTTTTGCCATTTATGGAGGATTGTGAATTGAGAGCAGTGCCTCTCTCAAATACTAAGAATCTTGCTAGATATCCTTCAATTGATCAAGTCTGCAAAAAACAACAAAAAGAAACTTGCTTTTCAATTAAAAAAATCTCACTTGAGTATCAAAAGCCGCTTGCCAGGGAAAGTGATCTGAAGTTAAACCAGAAGCAGGGGGAAGAAAAGTTACTCATGATTTTCCACAATGTTTGAAAGCTGAAATCAGCCCAGTGGCAAAACGGGTTGTTTCCTGGGTTTGTGCTGCAGCCCTAGCTGAAAAGCAGCTGTAGAGGGTTCAGATGGCTCTTGTTTTCATCATGTTTGTGACAATACATGTGAGCATTAAAGCAAGCAGGATTTTTCTCTGGACAAATATCAGATGACTGCATTTCCTTTATGTTCCAAATCCTTCTTCTAATGGAAAGGAAGCAGGATCGGGCTGTCAGTGAATACCTGCACAAAACAAAAGTATGCAGACATAGACAGAAATATTTCTTGGACACCTTTATTATTCATTTAGTCGCCTCAATAATTTCAAACAACCTTTCAAGAAATAGAGCAAGTGTGATAGGTGATCAGTAACACGTGAAAAGTAATGAAATTAAAAGCCTAAATGAACATATTGGGAATGACTAGAAACTGTTGGCCTAAGCTTTACTTGGTCAGTGTTTTGAGGTAAAAATGAAGCAAAATTCCCTCATCTGATGTGGGGTTCCCAGCTGGGAATAAGAAATCTGAGCCCAGAAAATATAGCTGCATTCATCCAAGAGTTCATTTCAAATGAATAGCTTCATCATCTCTTCCATAAAAGA
This sequence comes from Anthoscopus minutus, assembly GCA_013399455.1. NCBI lineage: Eukaryota > Metazoa > Chordata > Aves > Passeriformes > Paridae > Anthoscopus > Anthoscopus minutus. The sequence goes on from VWYI01019075.1 coordinate 61,688, forward strand.
GAAAAATATTTCAAATGTTTATTTTTAGCTTGGCACATGAATAATAGAAATAAAAGGATCTGAGTATTTAATGTGAAGCAATTCATTTAAAAATCTCAATATATGGGTTAATAATTACATATCAGTCGAGCTTTTTTTCTAATACCAGTACTATGCTTTTAAATGACAAGTCTCAGCTGTTGTGAAGTCCAAGGTAGTTGTGTGCCCTGAAACACCCAAGAAATAGTATTATCCAGTATGACACATGCCTAGATATGTCTTATTGTGATCATAATATAGCCTAAAGGTAAGAATACAGAACAATCATTTGTGTGTTATTTTTTCAATGCTGTTTATATTTGTCTACATCAAAGAAAAGCTTCTGCTAGAGCTATTTATATCATTGATCAATAGAACTATTAGTGATGGTTTATAAATGCATGAGAGAAGTTTTAAATTTAGCATGTACTTTAAAAATGAAATCTATTAGTACATCAACTTGATCATGTTTCATCACTGAAAAGCCAGTTCATCTTGAAAAATGCTTTCGAAAAAGCAGAATGTACCACTGTGACATGAAAGATACTTAAAGTGTCAAACAAAAGCCCTTACTGTGAATCACCCAAGTATGAATTAAAGGACTGATGTTTTCTTGTACTGAAGGTTTACTGTAAGGGTGGTGACTGTCCACATTTACCATCATTATGGTCTAAAAATCTGCATACTTCACACCTGCAGATTTGGCATCCTGCAAAACTATTTTGCAGAATCCTGTCTTGCATCCTCCATACACATTCTCCTGCAATCAATAGGACTTTATGACATGTTTGGACTTGATACTGAAGACAGTTGATGCCTTAAGTTTTAGCTTTCATATTTTTCAGGTTCTGTACTACACTGGTATATTGGTATAACTCTGAACTTCATATAAAATGTTAGCAAGTTCTCTTCACAGTTTAGTTAGACAAAACAATTCTTTTCCAGACAGAGAACCAAAGCTCCTTTGCAGCTTCAAGCCCAAAAAGTATAAACAGCCAATCGAGGGGAGTAGTCTGGGAGGATGTGACTTCATAATCTGAAGCTGTAATTGGATAATTAACTCCAATATGTAAATGGACCAAAACTTATAACACTTGTGACCCATCATCATCTTGGGTGGAGCCTCAGCCAGAGTCTTGTGCTGCCCAAGGTGCATCCTTCAAAGGCCTTTATAATAAACTCCTGCTTTATTCCTTTAACTGTCTAGCCTCGGACCTAGGTAGCCTCTGAAGGCATCATCAGCGTGGAAAACATTGTTGTCAGAGACTCTCAGCACTGAGATGTTTTTCTATGAACTTGTGGTCTCCTAAGTAGGTGAGGTGTATGGAATGATTGGCAGCCCTTCTGGTCAGTGAGAATTAAAACTGGTGACACGTGTCCAGTCTTTTAGAGCTATTTGCTGTATAGTCACAGTGTAGGACAGTTTCTAATGTACTAACATTAAAGTCAGTGGTAATGCAGCATAGCTGAGTTTTGTTTTTTGAGTGCTTGGCTAACGGTGATAGGAAAATCACAGTGTGTAGAAGTATGTAAACACAGTAAGATAGATGTACATTTTAGACACAGGGCCTATTATTTGGAAGTAAGACTAGTCTCTGTCTTTTAACACCATTATCAAAGAGGATTTTCCATCAAATTCACCATAAATAAAAGTTCCTAGATCCTTTTATTCTTATATGGAAAGCACGGTGATGTCTGAGAACTTGTTAAAGCTAGATGTTGTCCCTCTGCTTCCTCTTCTTTCTCCCGTGGGCACCATTTGCTTCTGTGAGAATGGGATCCTCTCTGCAGTGTTACTGTGAATCATCCTGCTCAACCTGACAAGACTCAAATGGAAGAATAAGATTTTGAAAATTATGAGCAACAGAGGGAAAAAATAAAATTAGAGCAATCACGGAGGATTCACCTTCATAAAATAGTATGTATTAACCACTCTGTGTTCCCTTACTTACCTTATACCTGAGTTTCATTGCCTTCCATTAGTGAGGTAATTAATTTAGCAGGAGAGATGAAAGCAGCTAGAGATCACAGCAGACATGGGTGAGGAAGAAGTCAGGTATAGGTCTCTAATGATGGGCAGTGGAAAAGTGTTTTCGACATGCATTTTGTAAATGTTAAGAGAGTGTAAAGGACTGAATACAGAGGAGTGTGAGATGTGGTACCTTTTCTACTGTTTCATCCAGGGCTGTGTCCTGGTTATTTATAAAAAGAAGGGCAAAGTCCCGCAATCCAAGGCAATATGTCTAATCTTCTTGCGTAGCTTTGACCACTTACAGTGAAGGGTTAATCTAAAACCTAAACTAAAATGCTTCCTGCTTAGGTGGAAAATATATATATATATACACCTAAGGCTTTTTAAGAGAAATGTTGTACCCAATAACTGTTTTGTGAGCCGGGAGTGCTGTGCTGAACCTCTGGGGCAAATGTTTGCATTGAGTTGTTGAAAGAGACTGAGATTGGCAACGCCACCCTGCCCTTGGCTAATGAGCCTTCCCCGAGAGAATATCAAGTGCAATTACCTTTCTGGGAATAACAACACACCAAAGAGCCATGGACCCTGCAGAGGAAAATGAAACACACATTCGTAGGTAGAACCTGCTATGAATCAGCATTAATTATCCAATAGAGGGAAAGGGGTTGCAATAAGTCTCAGCTCCCAACTCACACCATAGATCACAGCAAACTTGAACTACTTATAGAAAAAACATTTGCAAAGTTCAGCTTGCCCTAACCCTCCTTCTTTCCACATACACTTCTGCACTTGAGTTGTGCTTGGGGGCTGCACTTTTGGGACAACTTTTCCGACCCACATTTTGGAGGTGAATGAGAGGCAACAAAAGAGGACTGGTGGCAGTCCTGGTTCGGCAGACCGAACGACAGCAGTACAGTGAGGCTGAGGCAAGGACCCATTCGACGTTTCACAGGTGCCGAGTGGCCGAGGACACCAGGCCCCTCTCAGCAGCGCTCAAGGAGGTCGGGCTACCGGGCGGCGCCTTCCTTTGGCCGCGGAGCCGGGGAAAGCGTCGCCCCACGGCTGCTTGTCCCAACAAAGACCAAAAAGGCAGAACTGTCCCGGGAGACGGGCTTTTTGCTGGGCACATTCCTAAGAAGGAGACAGAGGGAGAAGGGGGGACCCGCAAATTTCGGGTTGAGCTAGTGGGAAGACACGCGGCGTTGCCAGCGCTGAAGAGATGCGGGGGGATGCTGGCCGGCGCAGTTGTGCCGGCGGCGGGGGCTGCGCGGGGGCGGCCGCGGCGCGGAGCGG
>VWYI01019075.1:74232-86732 GCA_013399455.1 Anthoscopus minutus
GAGAGAGGGGGAAGTCCGGGCTTTGCAAACTATTCAATTTTTCTTCGCATCTTTCCCCACCCCCTTCACAGTACTTTGAAAAAAACAAAACAAAACCAAAACCAACAACCCTATAAGCGATCCTAAAAGGCAAAACCCGAGCACGGAGTTACTGGAAGAAGAAACCGGGGTTAAAAAGATTCCTCCTCTCTTCTTCATCATCATCAACCATCATTCATTCACTACCTTGACATTCCCTGGCTTTGATTGACAGCTGGAGTGGCAAAAAGCCATGAGACACGACAGTTTGGTTACATGTGGGTTGCTGACGGGCCGATCGTAACCTTCAGTTTGGGGGCTTGACAATTTTTTTTTTTTTTTTTTTTTTTTTGCGTAGAGAAAGAAAAAAGGAAAAAGAGAGACAGAAAAAGGAAAGAGAAAGAGACAGAAAAAAAGAAGAAAACACAGAAACTCATCGTGGTTCTTGACTGTTTTTTATATATTGTTGTTATTGTTGTTGTTATTATTATTATTTACCCATATTGGAGGATAGGAGAAGTCTATAAGTGGGTTGCAAAAAAAAAAAAAAAGGAATCTTCTTCACTCTAAATCACTTTCTTTGCTGGACTGGGATATTAAATATACGACACATCCAGGAGTTTATTGGAGCGCAGACTGATGGCGCAAAGGGTAGGTTTAAATCTCCAACACTTACCTATATATAAATCCTCTCTTAAGAGGGGCCTGTCCGATTTGCTCTCCTCTGTTGCTGATGATGATGGCGGCCACTATTAAAAAATAGCAGCAAAAATTATTCGCTGGCTTTTTGTGTGTGTGCATGAGTGTCTCTGTGTGTGTGTCTCTCCACAATTGTTCCACGCTTTTTTCCTCTCTAGCTTTTTCCTCAGCAGCGCGATTTCCCTGCTCTCTGCCTGCTCAGTAGCACGGGTTTCACAGGGGAAAGCTTGCTGCTGCTTCTGCTGCTGCTGCCGCCGCTACTGCTGCTGCCTAGCAAAGACTAAAAAATACATATGTGTGTCTGTGTATGTACGAATGTATATATATGTATACACATATAGCTGCCGCTTTTTTTTTTCCTTTTTTTTTTTTTGTCTCTGGCTGTGACAAGGACGAGGGGAATTGCTACTAAATAATGTTTCTGGTAACTTTCAGATTATTTTCCCCTTTATCTCCCCCCCCTCCTCCCGATGCACCCTACCTTTCCTCTCTCTTTTCTAGTGTTGATTTATTTATCTAGTTGGTTTTGATTCTGCTTGTTTATTTTTTTTCTTCTTTTCTAATGCAGAGTAACTCTAGTTTCTCTCCTCCGTTTCCTTCCTTTTCATCCCCGTTTCCTTGTTAGGGTTTCTCCTGCCTGTGCTGAAGAGGACCATTTTCCCCCACACACGCAGACAGGCAAACACACTTTCCCCTTTTACCACTCCTCGCACCCCCACTCCTCCTTCAGCCCCTCCAGCCCCTGCTCCCAGTCCCAGCTGATTTTTTTTTTTTGAGCATTTCTCTCTCTGCTGTGGCTGTTCTTGTTTTGTTTTGCTCTGTTTGTGTCTGTCCGGGTGCTTTACTCTCTTCTGACTTTTGTTGTTGTTGTTTGTTTGTTTGTTTGTTTTTTTATTTCCCCCTCTCTTCTCCTCTTTCTTTTTCTTTCTTCTCTTCCGGCCCGCTTTTTGACAGTACGATGAGCTGCCCCACTACGGCGGGATGGACGGAGTAGGGGTGCCGGCTTCCATGTACGGGGACCCCCACGCCCCCCGGCCGATCCCCCCGGTGCACCACCTCAACCATGGGCCGCCGCTCCACGCCGGACAACACTACGGCGCCCACGCCCCGCACCCCAATGTCATGCCGGCCAGCATGGGCTCCGCTGTCAACGACGCTCTGAAGCGGGACAAGGATGCGATCTACGGGTAGGTGCCGCCGGGCCGCCCGGCGCCAGGGCCCGGCTCCNGGCGGAGCGGGGCGGGGGGAGCCCGGAGAGCCCGGAGGCAAGGCGGCGGCAGGGCAGCTCCCCGCTCCGGAGGGGAGATCCGCCCGGTAGCACTGCCGTGGCCGGCGATCTCGGGACGAGGGCGATCCCGGGACGAGGACGATCCCAGCCTGACTCGGCTGAGGTGCCAGCACCCACGGGAAACGGGTGTTGGAAAACAGACCTCTTGGGGAGAGAGGCTGGGTTGGAGAGAGGTAGTGTTGCCTTGTCCTTCCATTTTTCTTTTTCTATTTATTCGCGGTTTTTCTCTTTAGTGTTTTGGGGGAGGGGGGTTCTTTTCTTACCCGTGGGTTGTTTTGTTTTTGTTTTTCTTTCTTGGAAAGGCCCCACTTAGGAGTTAGAGACTTATTGCTCTGGATTTTAGTTGGAGAAGTGTTGTTCTGGTGTTCTCCTCTGTGCCATAATACCACTCTTCCAACTTTGTAAATAAAGAGCTATTCACATCGCAGAAGGTAGTAAGAATAAAAGGGATTCACTTCTTGCAAACAGCTCTTCCCAGAGACAGAAGACACAAATTCATTGAGGGCAATGAGCTGAATTTTTTATTTAAGAAAGAAAGAACGTGAGGAAACAGAAACCCCTACCCAGCAAAACTCAAGCCCGCACCAGGGCTTTGCTTGGAGGGAATGACACTGATTCCCTTCAGTGCCTTTTGGAAAAAATACTAACTGATCCTAAAAGGAGAGCTAGTAACATCTATGACAGAGTGCGGGGCCTTGATCAGACACCATAGGGGAAAAGAAACAAATGCATGCTTACTACTTAGCACGCAGATAATTTTTTTTTCCTGACTACACCAACTATGGGAAAATATTTCACGAAGTGCTCCCTTCCTCCACCCCCTCCCCAGCTCAGTTATCTGGACAGATGGTATTTTACTTGGGTGTGCTTCCTAAGCCAGGAAACTTCACCACATTTTTGTTAGCAGGCCCCTTGAAAAATAAAATTACGTATTAAGTAGTTTGCAGTTTGCCTAGCTGTGCTCTCGTTTTAGGTCATAGCTGGAGGGTAGGGATGGGATCTTCCAGGTTTTGCGGTATTTTAAGCTGTGGCAAAAGTGTAACATTCTCAGTTGAGCTGCTGCTGGGCACATTCGGTGCCTTGTGCGTTTAGAGAGAGGTCACTTTTGTCCTCGTCGGTGAGGACTGCACGGGGTATGTGGTTCGGGCATTGCAATTTCAAAATTAAAAAAAACAACAAAAAAACAAAAAACACAAACAAACAAAACAACAGCCAACTTACCACCAAACCCAGTATTTTTATTTCAAAATGTGGTTCTCCACTGCTCTTCCCGGGGCATTACTGCGAGACTGTAGAGTGTGGCTGTGCCCATGTGTCCGTATCTGTGTGTCCGTGCATTAAAAAATAAAATACTTGTTGATTGCAGCTCTTCTTTCCCCCTCTCCCCCACCCCCTCCCCTCTCTTTGTGTGCCACCGCCCGGTAGGCACCCGTTGTTCCCCCTCTTAGCTCTGGTCTTTGAGAAGTGCGAGCTGGCGACCTGCACGCCCCGGGAGCCCGGCGTGGCCGGCGGGGACGTCTGTTCCTCCGATTCCTTCAACGAGGACATCGCCGTCTTCGCTAAACAGGTCCGGCACCTCTCCCCCGCCCCCGACCCTCACCAGCGCTCCCGCCGCCTCCTCAGCGCCTCGACCCGCACTGCCGGGAGTTGGCAGGGGCAGCCTCCCTTTCCCCCCCGGCGCCCCCTCTCCGGCGGGGCGGGGGTGCGTCCTGGTGGCCCGGCTGGCCCTGACCTCCCCCCCACCCCGGCCGGCAGCCCCTCCACGCTGCCAGGGACTCCCGGGCCTTGCCCTCCTGCATTAGTGAGAGGGAAAGGTAGCTGTGGCCGAGTTTTGGAGGCAGACGGGAGCGGGAGGCAGGCAGGGGACCCAAAGGAGAAAGCTCCCGTGGGACCGGCGGCCGGCTCAGTGCCGGACCGGCAGTAGCGGAGTGGGCTCCTCTCCACAGCTCGGTGACCTCAGCCGGATTTTGGTACCGGCCGGTTTTGTCAAAGGGATTTTCCCCTTTCGGGCGATCCGGTTACGAGGCTAAAGACAGAAGCTGTAGCTCACGCCGCTTTTCCTTCCTCTTGCAGGTCCGCGCCGAAAAACCACTTTTTTCTTCAAATCCAGAGTTGGACAATTTGGTAAGGCCTGCTCCCTCTTCCACCGCACTCCCCTCTCGCCCTTCCCGACCCCTCCGCCAGCTGCCGGCAAGCACCCTCCTCCTCGGGGCCGGGACTGGGCCGAGCGGTGCGGCGGGGCAGCGGCTGCCGGGCCGGGCACCGGGCCCTGCCGGCAAGGGAGCGGGGCGCCGGCCGGTCGGCAAGTTGCCGTCAAGGGGCTTCAGAGAGCTTTATTCTTAGAGCCAGTCAGAGCAAAGCCTCAAGCCCCAATGCATTGCAAAGCTGAGTTTGAAAGCCACAAGAAGCTAAAAGTGAAGGAAGTAACTGCTTAAGAAGAGAGAGCTGGAGATTTCTAATGTAATTCTTTTGCTAATGTGAACGATTTCAATATTCAAAGTGCTTAAATCCGCTTGTAAAGAAGATGCCAAACTATTCAAACACACGTTCACCCCCCCTTTCTCCTGCGGGCGGGGGTGGGGGTGGGAGCGTGTGTTTGACTTCTGCGGACCCTCAGGGATGAGGGCCGGGGTGCTCAGAGGGGAACGAGGAGAGGAAGAGGTTTTCTCCAAGATCGCAGTAATAAACCACTAATCACCGCTCCTGGAATAAATATGATAAAAATCAAGTGTTTAGGTTAAAGTTGATCAAAATTGTTGAAGCGTGACTAATGAGCTAAAATCCTGGATAATGACCGCGCTCCCTGACAATCCCCTTCTCCCCTTTCCCCACTCGGGCTTGCGGCTCTGCCCAGCCCCCGTGCTCCCGTCTCCCACGTAACCCCTTGCTCAAAACTTTCTTGCAGATGATCCAAGCAATACAAGTACTAAGGTTTCATCTTTTGGAATTAGAAAAGGTAAGAGTCACGGAGGTGGGCGGGGGGCACGCCATTCCCTGCCCTCTCTCTCCTCCCCCCTGAGCCCCCCCCATCCCCTCCGGCTCCCTTCCTCCCGACTGTTTGGGCTGACTTGTAAACATGGCCAGAGAAGATAGGGGTAATGCATTGTGACGCTGTAACCTGTGCCATCAGAGCATGTGACACCCGGCAGACATGCCCAGAGCGTTTTTTTCCCCCTTTTTTTTGGTGTGTGTGTGTAATTTCAATATTTACTAATATTAAATATTAAACCTCTTTCATCCTTCTTACCCCTTTCCTCAGTAGAAGCTCTTTTTCCCACCCAGAAATATTGTGTTTAACAAAAATAAATGAAACCACTCGTTCTCCTCTCGGGGTCTGGCAGGCACATGAACCTCAAGCAAGCGCTAAATGTTTGGAAGAGGCAGGGGCCCCTGCGAGGCGTGGGCAGGGGCTGTGCCCTGGGACGAGAATGGCTCTTCCCACAACCTCAGCAAGTAGCTTCATTTTACTGCTCCCGGCCATTGAGACCTTTTTTTAGTCCCGGTTTAAACTGATCTCGTCCCGAGTGACTAGTTGTACCTGTCTGGGTTGTGTATGCTCCGGTGATACCACCTGGGTCCAGCTCCCAGTGTTCCGATGTTATCACCAGATCCGATTTTCTTCAGCTCACAAGTCCGAGCCCACTATCTCTCTAACTTGTTGCTGCAGCAAGTCTCTAGAGAATAATATGTGCTGCAACAATTTCTCTATTGTTTCCTTGCCTTCAACTATTGTCCCCCTTAATTAGAGTTACTTGTGGAGTAGATCAGAGGGTTGTACTTGTTACCAAAAAAAAAAAAAAAAGAAAGTTGAAATACGATATTTTGCCATTATTGATCCTATTATTCTTGTTATTCTTTTCAGGTTCATGAATTGTGTGATAATTTCTGCCATCGGTACATTAGTTGTTTGAAAGGAAAAATGCCAATAGACCTCGTTATTGATGAAAGGGATGGCAGCTCCAAATCAGACCATGAAGAACTCTCAGGATCTTCCACAAATTTAGCCGATCATGTAAGTCCTTCTGTTTTCTTTATGACACTTTTTAAGTTTTTAACCTGCTTAGAGGACCTGTTCTGGATTTCCTTGCTATACTGCTGTTGTCTATTAGTATTATTACTACCTTAACCTCTTGCAAGCTCGAATCTCATCTTCAAACTTTCTTCCCTCTTGCTTTGCAAATTTGTAGAAATGCAAAAGGTTCCTTCAGTTTTCATCTGTAAAGCATGGAGTTTGCAATGATTTGCAAAGTTTCCTGGTCTGGGCAGCTTGGAGAGCTAGCAAGCTGTTGGTTTGGTGTGGGGATCGGTGCTTTCTCCTGTTCTTTGCCAACTTTGTAATCAATGCATCAATGCAAGGAAACACAGACAAGAAAGTTAGGAAGAAAGTTTGCTGATCTGCTCCCCCCTCCCCTCTCGTGGGGATGACAAGTGATGAGAATTATTGGCAATAGTACACTGCATTAAAAAAAAGGGGTTAGCACATTAGAGTTTCCAATGCTTTTGCTTTATAGCAACTTATTGTCAGAATATGGACTTATTGCCAAACGCCTGAAGCATCTTCATAATAAAAGACAGTAACCTTGATGAAGCAATTATTAACAATGTATTACAGAAAGTTGGAGAGAATGATGATTGAGTAACCGTAGGTTAGCGGTTGATTTTAACACTTTAGGAGTTGGTGAATTAGGGTAACGTGTGTAGGACTGAACATTGGTGTGCGTGGCGAGGATAGTGCCTTTGTTTTTCCGGGTTTTGGAGCGGCTCCTCTGATCCTTCAAAAGATGTAGATGCAGGGAGGCTTCGGGATGTGGAGGGAAAGATTGCAGCTGGTACAGCAGAAAAGGGAAGGAATAGCTCTGGTTAAAAAGGGTGGGTGTGAACTCCACTTTATTTATAGGAACGCATCCCTGGGGGGCAAAGAGGTTTATACAGTTTTAGATTCAATTGAACTAATAATCTGAATGATAGAGTCTAATATTTTAGCGGTTGAAATATTAATTTAACACCCGGTGTGAAGTTAACCATGCTTTCTGCACAGGCGCCTGCCTTTATTTCCCAGTGTGTTAAGAAGAGTAGCTGGAAGCCCAGGGAGAATGAGCTTTCTAGGAGCTTTTGTTTCCTTTGAAAACATGTTGTTTCTGTGTGTATTTGGTAATTACATTAGACCTGGACTGAAGCTGAATTGAGAGATAAAATAATAATAAATCTTTCTGAATGTCCCCCTTCTGGTGTGGCTTAGTTATGGGAAATATTTTTGGACCCAAGCCTTAGCTTTCATTTTCTCATTTGTATTCAGTAAACATTGCATGACAAGGTTTGTGCTGTTTTACATTTTAAATCTATTATTTTGAGAGAAAAAAATGTATGCAGATCTTCCTTAAAGTTTCTCTGCTTATCAGCTAACTCACATATAGGTAATAAACTCCATGAGGCATGACACAATTTCAAAAATATTTGTTTCATGGCATTTTACAACCCTAAATTCGTGGGCATAAGTATTCTGGGAGAGTACTAGAAAAGAAATTGAAATGAGTGGCAACCTGAAAGATAGTGAGTCACTGTGTAAAATTTAGAGAAACAGAAAAAAAAAATACATGTTTTCCGGTACAGTTTCTTTACAAAAGTGTGTTTCAAGTGGAAGTGTAGAAATGGAGCATGCTTATGTTTATATTGAAGAGATTAGATAAACTAGCCTGTTTAGGGTTCTGGCAGATGGCAAATGCTCAAGCCAATTTGCAGTGCTCCATTATAATATTTAAATTCACACACAATGATAGGACAGGAGTGGAGGGGGTTAGCATTTTGATAATTTGGTAACTATTATCTTCCCTAAGAAAAATCTCCTCATGCTTTTGTGGCCCCAAAAACAAACTCAAATAAATATGACAACCCATTTATCTTGCACCCGTTAGGGTTTACCACTTCATTGGGTATTATAATTTAAAGCCTTTTATTTCCTGGAGATTTGAGCTATAACATTTTTACTTTAGCCCCCTGCTATTTGTTTTGAAAGGAAGCAATAATTTGTGCAACCAGAACACCAACTGGGAAATGAAGAGTTGTATCACATAGTTACATTTTATTCATGCGTTTTGGGAAATGTGTCTCCTTATTGGATTTTTTTTTGTATATTAGCTTGTTTTCCTGACAAAACTTTAACACCTTTTTATAGCTTAGTCGAACTACCATGTTTTATATTTGCACTGTACAATGTACCAGCAGAAAGAAGTGCATCTTTATTCATAGAAAAGATTTTTTAAAATGGCTAATATAAACACGCAAGTCTATTAAAAAATGAGCTATCATTTCTAAGCACCTACCTGAAAATATAGCAGTTCAAACATGCAAATTTGTCCAATTTGGCTCTCCAGGTTTATTTTTTTTCATTTGCCTTGATATGCATATTTAATATATAGCCTTAGGCTAGATCTCATTTGGTGAAAGTTGGTGTAGGGGTGATGATGAGCCACTTCAGAAGGCCAGAGACAGCATGTTGTTTCCTCTGTTTTATGTATTGGCCCACTATTCTGATCCACGGGTCTTCCTCTCATGGTTTTATTCGCACATGAAATACTAGGAGCATTTCAACTGACTGGCTATGAATAATGATTGCCCAAAAGAAGTGTAGGTTAATTTGTTTCGTGCCAAGGTTTCTCATGTGCAGGTGACAGTTTGTAACAGCTGTTTGACACCCCAAAAATCCAAACCCCTCTATTGTTATTAAGTGGTGTAAAGCTACCCTCTGTGTGTTTAATGTGAATGTGAGAGGTGGTAGTAGCAACAGTGGCAGTGCTGAATAAGGAAGTAAGGCAGCTCTCAGCTTTATTGTTTTTCTAGACCTTAAAACAGGCATGAAGGAAAGTAACAGAAAGAATTGTAGGATTAACCAATATTTATTAAGACTTTAAATGGGGTACTCAAATATTGCATGCTTCCCGGTTCAAAATCTATTGCTTTGCTATTTATATAACTTGATTGGAAACCAAACCCAAAACCAACAAAGGAATGAACTCTTCAGAGATACACCTGTGCTGAAAAAAGGAGACAGCTGAAAATGATTGCGCTGTGCATGTTTGGTAATAAATATGTTTATTGAGTTTTATTTTAGTGCACTATTAACTGTTATGTAATATAGTTAGTGTAATAGGTCCAGGGACTTGGTAGATCAAATAGTGTAGTGCTGGCCACAAGAAGCTGCAACTTTTGTTATTACTCTGCTGTGTTTAGTAAATATAACAGCCCATAATTAGTGTTTGAATTTTTAACACCCTCGTTTTTTTTTATTGCTCTGAGGTATTAGCTGTAGATGGGAAGTAGGTAATTACAGCTATGCCCTAGCTGAACCAGATTAGTTAGGGGGAAAAAAAGATAAGAAAAGAGGGGAAAAAAACCCCTTTGCAGCTGCAGTTCCAGTTCAGTTTCCCAGTGCAGACAATTTATTATTGTTCAGCTAAACATACCAGGCCCTATCCTGAGTTCTGTGTTCAGCCTAAAATGTCTGATGAGATTGTTTGCAGATCTTTTTTTCTCCTTATTTCAAGCTATTCAAATTTTAAAAACATGACGCTCATAAAATTTGAAGATTTTTAAACATTTTTTGGAACATATGATAATATTTTGTACTTTAATTACATTAATTTTGTAGCTGGCCTCACCCATTATACAGTTCTTCCTTTAGCACAAACCTGTTTTGAAGCCTAGTAATTCTCCCATAGAAATTTATGGCTGTCCTTCCACTGGCTTTTGTGGGAGCAGGATCAGGACCTCAGGCTTTTTGCTATTTTTTCATATGTTTTTGTAGCTCAGAGGTAATAATATACTGATCATAATTCATAAAATATCATTAAAACTGATAGAAATATACATACATCTTTTTTATAAAAAAAGACTCTTGACAGATTAGAAATCCAACATCTTAGCTGTAGAAGAGAAAGATTAGTCTAAATATTAAACCTTTCAGCTCTCACATGAGGAGATACTTTATTTTGTACTTTTGGATATCTAGACAACTTAACATTTCTTTAATATTTTTCCTCAAAGAATAGTCTGTGCAAATTCCTGACATTTTGCAGATAAGAAAATACAAAAATAGTGTAGTACATATCTGTTCCAGTAATATAACTAAATATTTAGGTAGGATTTCGCTGAGTAATTAAGAAGTCATTGGTGGCCCGATGCTAGAATCTGCAGGTATGCCACACTTTTGTGGACTTTAGTGGGAGTTTTGAGAAACACCACATTAGGCCCCCAGGTTAGGTCCTTTCTGTCTGTAGTGTGTCAGAAGGAAAACTTAAGTAGCTAACTGCAACAATAATAAGGCAAAATTAGAATGTGGCTTAAGACTTAGGACATTGTGGTAGGCCCTGTGATTTTTTTATGGGGCAAAGAGCATCGGGAACTCTCCAAGACTGTAGATAGTGTTGTGCATTCCTGATTTTTGATGGGCCAAGGTACAGTTCTGTCAACAGCTGAAATCTCAAATTTGAGTCTATAGCTCAAATTTGAGTGTTTTAACTTTAAACTCTGTTCTCTCACACGGAACCAATAATGTTTTTTCAGTATCTATTTGATAACTGTGTTCTCTTTTTGGTTTGAGTTGTCTATCAGCCTAGATGAAGTGTAACCACACAGAATGACATAGAAGGACAATTAAAAAAATCCAACACTCCCTGGATTTTTCAAGTCTCAGTTCCTTGGTGACAGGTGGATTACGTCTGATTTCAGTCTTAATTAGAAAATACAAAACATGCAGCTTTTCAGAACGCTGTGTTCTAGGAGACCCAAAAATTGCTCCTGACACTTTCTTCAAATGCAAAATCAAGGGACAAGAATTAAAACTTGTACATATACTCAAAATATCTGACAGATTACTGTGCCTTGGTTTTTGTTTCAATTGTGTAACTCTAGTACAAAAAAGTAATCATATTAACCATGTATCTTTTGGAAAATAAACCTCAGCAATACCAGGAGTAGTCTTTTTTAGAAAACTTACGTATTACATGAAATTAGAGTTTTTCATGTCTTTTTGTCTTACTGAAAGTTTCTTTATATAGTAAGTTTATTATTAAATGCACTCAACATGATCTCTAAGATACCATCCTGAACTCTGCACACACAAAACACAGATACACACAGAGAAACACACATGCATACATGTGATAAATTTTTGTGTCCTGTGTAGTCTTTCATGTCTTCATATATGGCTGTACCTAGACACAGATCTTTGGGGGATCAGTCATATCAGTCAGTCCATTGTGTTTACACATGCTACTTGTAAGAACAAGGTGAGCAGGATTTGGATTGTGTTTGGTGGGGATAATGCTGTCTGTATCAAGAAGTTCAGTTCAGTGTTGAGTTTGTAAAATTAATTTACCAGACCTTTGAGTCCAACCACGTTTTGAAACAATAAGCTTTATAGCCATTGTAGTTTCTTTTATGAAAACAAGTAATGTTTTGTTTGTTCTTTTAAGATTAATGGTTTTCTCAATTTCATCTGTTAAAATTATGTTGGGCCTGCTCCTGTCAGAGTTGTATACTAGAAACTTCAGTTAAAATATGCGAGTCAAATCCTGCTCCGCTTACTCACATGGGTATCAGCTGGCCTGATTGATTTTACTTCCCAGTTATAAATAAGAAGCAGATTCCTTATGGTTAATTGAGTCTTTAATATCACCATAAAAAGCAGTATGAGATCAGAATCAGCCCTAGCAGGACTACATACACTCACAAAAAGATAGCCAGACTTTGCCTAGCTGATATTTCGGACATCCAAAGTAAGAACTGCAATTTGTCAGAGTTTATCCTATATAAAATTTCTCTGTTACAACATCTCTGTTCAAGAAATCCTGTAGTAGTTAAAAACTCATGGTTTCCAGCAGATTTTCAGCATCAACAAAAGAGAAATGTGTCAGATTGGCTTTGCATGCCTTTTGTCCTTTCTGTTGCTCTTTTCTAGATTTAGCAAATTTCAGTAGTGGTGCTAAATCAGTTTTTTTTTTTAATTTCAAGGGAAAAAACACTGGTAAAATTGTGTTTTCTAGGGAAGGCCATGTGTGTAAATGAGAAACAGTGGATAGCAGTGGAGTGATCTCCTGTGGCCCTGCTAGTACAAGCTTTCTCCATATTGTCTCCTGCTTTTATATTAATTACAACTTGCATTATCAGCTGTGAGTCTGTAGCCCAGCAAATAGAAAATACTGCCCCTGGAGACACAGCTTCTTGTATCTATTTTCCATCTCCTTCTATTGTGCTCTACTCAGTATTCACTGCTTTTCTCCTAGTAGCACTGCTCTTTAACACAATTAGGTAAGAGCAAAAGGACTACCATATTTGGCTACCAATTATTAAAACTACTGGGAATAGATACATGTGTGCTGTTCACTTTCTATGGTATCTGGCATTAGTTTAGGTCATACATGTGTGAAATTTTTATAGTATGCACACATACACAAATTAGACAATTGCATTTTGGTAGATATCATCCACTCTTTTCAAT
>VWYI01019075.1:89232-118587 GCA_013399455.1 Anthoscopus minutus
GGGGAGGAGGACGGGAGGAGAATACACTCCACAAAGTAGCACTAAACTGTAGCATTAAGTTTTCCTCACTTATCCTTTTAAATAGCAGCTCCTCTCTCCAGGAAAGCCAATACCCAATAAATTAGAAAGTACATGTGAATTATGTGACTTAAGTACAGTAGCTCAGCTCTTAGCCAAGTTTTGCAAACTTTGTAAGTCTGTCTTATGCATTCCCTTTTGTAGTGTTTCATGCATAGTAATGTAGCAAGAGTTACATTAAAATTGCTATATATGTTGTTTTATATATTCAGCTGGTGATTGTTCTTGACAATTCTTGTAAGTGAACTGTTAGAATGATAAATCTAGAAAGTCTCTTGAAATGTGTCTTATCAAGGTGGTGGCTTGGGTTGAAGAAGTATCTTTCCTGGTATATAATGTCTTTCAGAGAAAGCCTGCTTTTCCCCCCACAGCTTTGACTTTGCTGGAAATTTTTCCAGCATTTAAATGGGTGACAGAGAGGTGAGGGGGTGAGGACACACTCCTGTCCCATGCGTATTCTCCTGTACTTCTTGACAAAGTTTCCCTCTTCTCCCCTCACCGCTGTAGTCAGTCTGGAAAAACAGTGTGGGGAGGTAGTTTGCATACCAACTATTCTGATCCTAATGAGAACACTTAGTATCATAAACTATGTAGGTAGATGCCCTTCCCTCCTCTGTACCCCCACTACCCTGTAAAACTCCTTAAGAAACTAAACTTACGGTTTTCTTGTCTGTCCTGAAATATTGTTTTCCAGTACTATTCAAACAATTAAATCCAGACAACTCTGTGGAAAGTTTAAAAAAGAAAAAAAATCTGTCCTGTGTTTTAACAAGTAAATCTTTGTATCTCCTCTGCTTGCCTTTGCTGAGGAATTATTACACTGTGCAAACAGTATAGGTGTTTGGCACATTTCGCAAATGCTAATGTGTATACTTTCCTCCCCTTCCTCCCCTCTTCTCCCGGTTTGCTTTCTGTTCTTCATTTGCTATTGGAATGGGAACCGTGGAAAAAATTCCTTGGCACTCTGACACCAGAATCCTTCATCTTGGAGAGACCACGATGATGCAACCTCAACACACTCGGCAGGCACACCAGGGCCCTCCAGCGGGGGCCACGCTTCCCAGAGTGGAGACAACAGCAGCGAGCAAGGTAAAAGGTCAAACTTTTTCCCTCCACAAAGTAGGCATGACTAAAATAACTCCAGCTTTTTTCATTATATCAGTACATCTGCCTTAGAATAAACATGGAGTGGCAGACTTGCAGTACAATCAGCTGTAACTTAGGGAGACGGTATTTCCTTTTCCTAACCCACTTAGCTGCATTTTATTATTATTTCAAAGCGAAATATCTAATCTTCAAACAAGCTTTGTAATAACAATTGATTAGTTCTGCCAATTCCTTTACAAATTTGGTTATCTACAGTTTATTTTTGTGCGGTGTAAGTAAATATAATGACAGACGTGCTCTCCAGCTGCAGTGCAGTTGTTTGAGTTGGGTTACAGATGGAGAGTTTAACCTGTAGTTTTATCTGAGAAAGAGACTTCTACGTGAAGTTATGAAGTATAAAAGTATAATCATATAAAGTAGAAGCAAACCCCGAATTAGACAGAAAAATGTTTCTTGAAATGTTTGCTTGTACAGATTTGTTTCTGCCTCTGAAAATCTGAATTCTGAATGGTAAATAGAGATACACCTGAACTGCAAAACCTCTTCCGTATCTATATACAGTGAAACTTTCTCAAGGTTCAGGAGGTTTGGTTAATATTTCAGGGTTTTTTGTTTTATTTCCTACTGCATTGCACCTTATGTGTGGTCATCTGCATCCATGCTGAGTGAGTGTCAAAGGCTGTCATTCTGTTATGGTAGTGTTTTACACATGCTCATTAGAAGAATAAGTGACTCCAGAAGGTGTAAGAGTCAAGCCTCCAGTGCTAAACATTGGGTAAAGATGGCCTGCTGTCCCTCTTGGATCTTGACTCAAGAGTTGAATTGTTTCTTTTTTTTTTCCCTTTTAAAATTTTTTTAGTCCACAGTTTAAGGTGGACTCAATTCTTGTTTTCCTTTGTAAACATGGTAAGCTTATGCCAGTGGCTGTATCAGGGGTTGTGATATTGTTTCACCATGAGATGTTACTCTTACATCTTCAGTATGTTGCCCGTATTTTTCCCCACATGCCCAGCAGAGCCAATTGACAGGATTGACATCCAACTAGCCCTGCAGGATCCCAAAACTAGAGAAGGGAGAAGCCTTCAGGGCTAGAGTTGCTTTGACTATTCTCATGCTGCAGACTGCTTCCCTCCATGATATTTGCCATGCTTAGACAGCAGAACAGATATGTGATTTCATGTCTCTCACGTGGCTCATTGCTTGGCACAGAGCTAGTTCCCCTCATCTGCCTGATGATCTGGTGTTGTACCCCTTGTGATTCTAGGAACTCGCAAAGTTTGTTTCTGGTAGAGTGGTTTAGTTTTGTCTCCTATTTGTAAGAATTGTTTATACATTTGTAATCTTATTGTTGATAGAAAGCAGCTATGGCATAGGGTGTGATCCAACTCCAAAATGAGTCACAAAGATTTTTTGCTATGGGATTAAATTGGAGCTGTACAAGACCCAGCATGAGCAGCTTCAACAGCTAATGACATGGAGAGCTTGACTGCTAAACAGCATATTGGTGTTATATCTACTGGCTGGCCACAGGCTTTACTGGTTATAAAATGTTTACTTGGTATATTGTAGCTAAAGTGCCCGATGTAGCACCTGATTTGCCTGCTTAAAAATTATTCCTTTGATTGGTCTTCTCTCCATTCCACCCCTAGGGAGGAAGTTTCCTCACACCTGTATAGCCACTCTGCCCCAGGAGCCCCTTAGAAACTAGAAAAGTTCCTTCATGGAGCTATGCTTGATATAAAGAAATCCCTTGGGTCCCTCCAAGGGATCTTGCATTTCATGTCGTGTAACTCTGGGTGCTTGGGAAATACTGCTAAGCATTAGAAAAAAACAGTTGATGATTACTATGCCAACTTTCCTTTGGAAAAAGTTTTCTGCCAATAGATATAATTTCAACAAACCTGTTATTCATTTCTGCAGATGAGGAACGACCTCTGAGGGGCCAAATCAGTCACTAGTGCTGCCCAGTCTAGCAGGGTAAAACATTCCTGGTATGTTTCCCTTTGTGCTCATCTGGGCCTTCTAAAGGGAAGCCGATGTCCAGTGGCAAATCACTGTTCCATTCAGCTGCTGGCAGCTGAAAGATTATTCTACAGCACCAGAAGAATTCCCATTGGAGATGGCTTTGGATTGCTCTTGCCCTCTCAGTCCTGGGACAGAGTAAAGAGAGTGAGGTCTGTCTTGAATTTTCCTTAGGCTTTCTTGAGGGGGAGAGATTTTACCTTATAATTCCTGAGCTGGCAGTGAGCTGGTCCCAGACAATGCCAAGAAGGGCAGATGCCCTCTCGAGCTATTCCAATGCAGATACTTACTTGAGTCAACTTGGTTTCCCTGCAGTTTTGCCAAGAGCTTCCACAAATGCTGCTTCAAGTATTCCACTTGCCCCAAAGGATTTCTTAGAAATGGGAGCTCATTAGAGAGTCTTGGGTTACATTAGCAACTTACAGTCTTCTCCACTAATGCCTGGTGGCAGCAGAGATTGATTCATCCTAGAATCAGTCTCTTCAGGCTTTTCAGAGTACTCTTTCCAGGGATCTCTACTTTTGCCTTGAGTGTATTATGTTCATCCTGTGATATTATTATTATTATTATTAATTGTTATTATTATTAATTATTATTATTATTATTTTCTTTAATTTTAATTTTATTTTATTTTGAGGAGGGAGGAGATGTGAAGAATTTGGGTGAGAGATGACTTTCTTGCAGACTTTCTCTGCATGAGGTAGATCTATTTATTACCTGGAAGAATCATCCATAATTCTTAAGAGTTTGAACCAAATAAAAAAGGTGTAGGCATTTTGTCTCTCTATGGAGGACAGTCTCTCTGCTACAGTGCAGTGGCTACCCTTAGGCATCAAAAGGGTTAATCTAGTCTGTGTTTGGTATTATTAAAACATGCTGGCATTGGAAGAGTTAAGTAAAGGGCCTTCAGGCAGTAAATGTTGAAAGATTATCCTAATTTTATTAGTGGTGAGTGTCTATGTTGTTCTTAGCATGTCACCTCACTTGTTCAACAGAAAACTAAGCTATACAACATATTGATCATCTGGCAAACCAAAGTAGTAGTGATCTGTAATCCACCAAGCATTTATTGACTTTATCCCAGTTCAGATCCACAAATGCAAATCAATGCTGAATACTACTATTTTAAAGATTAGTAATTATGTAGTAGGTCCGATAACTTTCCTGCTGCCCTGGAAAGAGTTAACTGTATCCAATAATAAAAATAAAACACTCTAAACATCTTACAAAGGAGAAAAAGGAGAAGCTGATTTAATGGTCTAATGAGGCCATCTTCCAGAGACTTGTTTTGTGTAGGGCTTGCTTTGACCTTTCGCTTTGCTCAGGAGCCCAACGCTTCATTTTTCACATTCTTGCAATTACGTTAACGCTTCAAGCATTTCTGACTCCAAGTCAGCTAGCAACACCAGGCATAACTCAACACTGTGAGTTTTTCTCCTCTCTGTAGATTCATTAACAGGTCACCGGGGTCCCAACTGAAATTTAAAACTGACTGGTTCTGTTGGGTTAGCTGAGTTATAGCAAGGGAGATGGCAGGAAAGGGGGTGAGAGAAGGGGAGGGGAAAGAGAAGACCCTGGGGTTTTTGCCAAGGAATATATGTGTAAAAACTCTAAGTGGAAGATTAAAAGGTGTGTGTAGCATTATCATCCACCCTTTTCTTTTGAGAGGAAAAACACATCTGAAAGTCTTCTGGGGTATTGTGTTTTCTTTATTCTTTGCGAAGCAAAGTGAAAACAGCCACTGCCTTTACATAAAAGGCTAAATGACTTCTAGAATTTGGCATCAGTTTGTACCACAGTGATGGATATGATGCTCCCACAATTTAATTCCTATTTAATTTCTTTATGGGATATTGCAAATAATGAATATGGCAGATTATGCATGAAAAATGGGAAATAAATCTTTTTAAGGTTTAAAAACATGTGGTCTACAGGAAAGCACCAGGGAATAATTTCAGTTTCATATTTTATGATACCAGGATTGTATACCTGATCTGTCCTATTCATAGTTCACTCACTCGAAGGGCCTAATCCATTCAAGTCAGATGGAGGCTGTCTTCCTTCAGGACCTTTCAGGAAGTTCAGCATCTTTTTAAGATTAGACCTGGGTTTACAAACTTGATCATAAGTAAGAAGCCAGAGATTAGAAAATTCTGATAGATTATTGAGAAGTAAAAATAGAAATGAAACATCTACTTTGCTTCAGACATGTGAGTGAGTAGTTAACTTTTGTGTGGCTTTTTAGGTTTAATTTTTTTTTTTTAGGTAACTGCTTGTGCTGAATGATCTGCCCCTTTATAAATAATATCTGAGGCTACTCTCTAGGGCAAATCTCAAAGTAGTTTAGAAGCACTTCTGTGCCAGCTTGATGTCTGTCCATGATAGCTTTCTTTGGCAAAGACTCCACAATCTGATTCAGGACAAAGTCAGCTAAGATTATTAACTGAAATGAATCGTCCATCACAGGTTAACTCTCAGGACTGATGCTTGTTGGAAAAATTAAATAGTTTTATTTCTTATTCAGCATATACCATCCTGTAATAATGATATTTTGCAAATCAAATTTGTTTACAAGACTAGGTGATAAAGCCCAAAGGTCTATTTTAGTATTAGAAACTCTACTGGCACTACACAAAGCTTAGAACCAAACTCCAGTAGTTAGAAAAAGAAGTGGGATATGTTGATGTTAGCAACAATTTTAAAATAACATTCATACAAAGTCTTTGGAAGCTAATCCAAAAGCTAATGCTACAACTTCTTTTTCCTAGTTCTGTAAGTATGGTAAGCTGAAGCTAGTATGCATGTTCATCATAAAGATTCAGAACACATTTTTATTCCTTTGTATTTTTACCTATAAAGTGATAGGTTTTCTTAGAAGAGAGCTGCTTTCTGTAAGAAATTCCTGACAGAGTAGCTCAAACATCCAGACTGAAAAATCAAACTTGCTAATAAATAATGCTTCACTGGACATGCATTATTTCAGAAAGCGCAGCTCTCATAAAGGTGAACTGTATGAAGTATGAAAAACTCTTAAAGAACAATGACTTTTTTCAACTGAGGAAGATACAGGAAGCGAGTAGCCCTTATTAATTCATCTTTTCCTTTCAAGTTTGAGGGGCCCGTCCTTGTGTTGATATGTATGAGTAATTCCCATTAATGGTGATGGGAGTTACGCATGTGCATTGACAGAAGAATAGACCTCTCAGTGTTCAAAGCACATGAAATTTACATTTTTTCCATTGCTGTAATTGAGATGTTGACAAATTGGAGAATATTGATGAGCCTTTGTTTTAAGTATTTCTTGCCAAGTTTGCTTTATTTTTTCATGGTTTGAACAATGGTGTGGGTTCAGCAGCAATGAGTAATAAGGGTAGAGTAAAGATAACTTTGATTTCAATATTTTGATGTGCCAATAAGAAATAAATTCTTAGGCAAATGGAATATGTTGTTTTAATCATTAGCTATGCATGAAAGAAAAATTGATGTTGACATCTTTGCTGTTAAATGGTTGTAATGGGGCCTTCCTTACAATTCATTTTTGTAAAATTCATTTTGTACATTTTGCAGCAATTGAACAATCCCTGCACTGTGAATAGGCAGAATTCCCAGAAATACTGAGACAGTTGGCCCAGTAACTGCTGAGCTCACACTGAACACCACATGCACATTAACCATGATCATGCCAGAACCAGCTTAGCTAAAAATAGTCAAATTTTGATATCCTCCCCTCCTTTCTTTTATTTCTGTCTATTGCATGAAAAACTGTTTGCTGACTCCAGCAATTAAACAATAACTGCAAAAAGATGTTTGTCCCTACCCACTGTTCTATAAGTAGCATTAAGATTTCAGAGTGAATTTCTACTTCACTGTACAGTTTTCTAATAATCAGGCTGTGCAGTGCAGATTCTTCAATCAGCAAGTGCAGATTCTTCACCTTTTATTAAATTACAGCTTAGAGAGTGTGTGTGTGGTGTTTAAAATATTATACTTGTATTCAAGTTACTCACCTCACTCTTACCTTTTAATCCATGTAGTTTTGTATATTTAGATGTAGATATAAATCTACATACACATTTACTTTCATATTTGTAGTATCTTTTACTGGGGTTTCAAATGCAGCCTAGTAAAACTCTGTCAATGGAATGTTTTCATAGTGGCAGTAATCTCTTTAAAATAACCCTAAATACAATATGACAGATGCCATCTGGAATAATCTTTTGCTAGTTGCTTTCAACTTTTATTTTTTCCTACAGCTAAGTTCATCTAAAACTGGTCACTTACTATTACTTACACTTACTATTACGGTAAACATAGTGAGCTCTTTCCTTCACTTTTGTATGTGTATGTTCAGAGAAAAAAACTACATTATTTTACTTAACAGATTGTTACTGTGGAGAGATTTGTCTCTGATTTCATGTTTCTGGGTATTTTTAAATGTATGTAAGTGTATATGTGCATATATATATTTATTTATGTATTTGTATTTCAAAATACAAAGGTAGGATTCCCCCTTAGGCCGTTCCTTCCATCTCAGATCCTATTCAGCCTAACCCAATTTGCCTCCAAATGCTAGATAACATTCCATTCACTAAATTGTATGTTTGCTGCAATATTAATGGCTTCAAAATGCAACACATTCAAATATACAGTATTAAGTGCTTAAATATCTTCTTGTGTTATTACAGAATAATTTCTTTCTATATATACCAATTTATTTGAAAGATCTAGTGTTGGAATCTCCAGATTTTTTTTAACATAGTTGTGTAAAGGGATGTCTCTTGATGCCTGTTAGAGTTTAATTTAGAGTAGTAATTAAACTTGAATACTGCCTCATAAACAAAAGATAAACAATAAACCAGCCACGTTCCCTGCTGTTTCATAGCTTTCTTTCCCAGATGTTTTAGCCTGATAATTTTTACATAGTGAACTACCTAACATGGAGTGCTATGGACAGAGGTCAAAGCCTAGTTCTTTGTAATGGTTTTATGAAAACTTTTCATTAATGAAATACTACAGGGTTTCCTTTGTGTAGCAGATAAAATTGTCAGATGCCGAAGGACACTCATTAATTGACTTCTTAATTCTCTGCCTCTTGTTTATTAAGACAGCTCTTATTTTAAAAAACCCCAACTTATAAGCATTATTTTAACTGTTGATGACCAAGAAATGTTTCTATTTCTTAATATGGAGGTGCCTGAACAGTACATTGGAATACTCTGTGTCGTCCTTGAAAAACAAGAATGCCCTTGCAGTAGCTGTTCTCTGCGTGTTGATCCTAAGCAAGTACGGAAATGTTCACAGTGGAAGGCTTTTAATTTTTCAAACTGCTCCTCAGGCTGCCGAAGCTTGTGTGTCCATCTCTGGACCGCTCCTCTGTCAGCCATGATCTTTCTAATTGCCAGGTACTGGTAGGCCTTCAGCTGCAGGAGCCATGTTATTTTCACTGGGTGGGGTAATTACTGAAAGCTGAGAATAGCTGCACTAAAGACACAGGGATACTTTCATGATCCCATTAGCATAAGAGAGGGTAAATTATTCATGCCAAGTGAGGATTCTATGGGGAAAAGTATAGTTAATGCACATAGTTTTTAAATGTATCCCTTTCTGCTCTGAGACTAAATTCTTGTTGGATTCAGTTCTCAGACATTTACGGGAAAGCTCTAGTGGCATGTTAGACGCAGTTCATCTCTCTCTGTTTGCAGCGCTCTCAATAGCGACCATCTGGCACAGATCCAAAAGGTGATTAAACAAAATGATCAGCTCTTGTTGCTGTGTTACATGTCCAATACTCTGGATTAAAAAACATGACCCACAACAGTCAGCTAACAAAATTTTTTTTTCCCCTCTTCCCCGTTCCTCTGTAAGAATTCAGATGGTCCACAAATGTCTATGCCATCTTTGTGTCCTTATGGCCCATAATCATGAACAGGTTGTGCAAATGGCTCTTTCTGTAACACGGTCTGTTCCAGCAGCATAGAAACATTTCATATTAATTGGGTCAGTCTAATGTTCATAATGACATGGGGAAAAATTGCCCAAATGTGTTCTTATAGTAAACACTTAAAATGTGCCTTTCTCCGACTAGAAAATGGAATTTGACATCAGGCTCATGTAGCGGATTTATTTTTTAAGATGGACGAAAATCAAAGCATGACACTGTCATCTGCTTAAAATAGTTTAAAGCCCCTTCTAACCAAATAAAAAAAAAAGGCAGGGGGGGAGGGGTGAGCTGTGGTTTAACACCACAATCAGGGAATGAATTTACAGTGCTATTCAGAAGAGCACTCCCTTATCATAAACAAGCTGATAATCACACTGAATCTAACTCCCAATTAGCTCTTTCTTTGCTCACAGAGATCAGCGTACATGTCCTCCTTAAGCCATGATATGTTGCTGTTGAGTCAGACAGAACGTTTGTATACCTTATGTCATATTCAGAATGTAAGGAATAATGCAATATATTTACCAGAAAAACTCATCTAATCAGCAAGGTAATTTTTCAAACCAATCCCTTCAATGCCTGAGCTAAGGTAAAAATGCCAAGACTGCGAAGAGAGGACATATGTATCTTATCTTTTTGGGGTTGCATCAAATGCCAAGTACTAGCGTAAATTCAACAGAAACCAGACATTGTTGGAAAGTAATTAAAGAAATATTGAAATTAAACCTACCATATGAGTGAAATATTTGTAGGCCCATTTTGTTGCATGCATAACAATTTACAGTATTGAAAGAAGCAGTATTTCTTTCTCTTGAACATCTAGATTTGTACTTTGTTAAACATGACAGAGGAATCATCTCTGTAACTTCAGCCATAGGACTGGAGGGATCTGTTTAATGCTGAGGGTGTTTGCAGTCTAAAATCAGTAGGTTTACTTAGAGGAAATATTTATTAAAAAAAAATAGAGAGAGACAGAGAGAACTGAAAGCCTTCAAATCTATGCTTATAAAATAAAATTCCACTTCTAAAAGTTTAGAACCACTTTCAGTTTCCCTTATTATGCAAGGTGGTTGTGGTTTAGCCCCAGCTGGCAGCTCATCCTCACACAGTCACTTGCCCATTCCCCCCTGCAGGTGAGATGGGGGAGAGAATCTGCAGGGTAAAAGTGAAAAAACTCATGGGTTAAGATAACGACAATATATTAGGTAAAGCAAAACAAGGAATTCATTCAGTGCTTCCCCTCGGCAGACAGGTGTTCAACAATTTCAAGGGAAGCAGGGCTCCATCACGCATTAAGAGTGATTTGGGGCAACAATTACATCACTCTGGGCTTCTTCCCTTTATCTTTTCCACAGCTCTATATGCTGAGCAATGCACCATATGGCATGGGGATATCCTTTTGGTGAGCTGGGCTCACCTATCCCAGGTGTGTGTGCTCCCACGTCCTTGCACCCTCCAGCCTCTGCGCTGATGTTACTGTGCAAGTGCTGCTCAGCAACAGAAAAACCCCACCCCTGTGTTACCAAAGCTGTTTCCAGCACAAATTGAAAGCATGGCCCCATAATAGCTGCTGTGGAGAAAATGAGCTCTACCCCTAGCAGAACCAGAAGGAAGGTGAAAGGCACGGCTAAGAGGTACCGACCTACCCAAGCACTCGGGGCGGCAGGGCAGGCTCACCCAGCTCAGGGCAGCCTGGTGAATGAAAGGGACCCCGGTGGCCTTGTGGGGCTTGAGGCTATTACAGGGCAACTCATGCTCTGTTATCATGCTGATTTTCGATTGATTTTTTTGCTGTACAGTACTTGTTGAAGGCCCTCTAGAGCATCAAACACCGCATTATGGCACCACGCATTGTAGTATGCTGGCCTTTTGTCTTAATGCCTTGTCTTTTTGCCTGAGAAGAGGAGTGCTAACCACTCTGTGATTCTTACACCTTCTGAGCAGTTTTTATATCTATATAGCCAGAGAAGTAGGACAGGTGAAGATTTGACAGCTGTGTTTATCTGACTGTTAGTGATTTGATGCATTTATTTGCAGTGTTGAATTCTCAAACCATTCTGATTTTGAATTACTGTAAAATGTTGTTTTTCATTTATAAAATCACTTCTCATTTAAGCAACTGATTACAGGGTATGAATAAACCTAAATGTGGTGTCTAAATACACTTTCTTAGTATAATTTCTAGTAACAGGTACTACAGGTTGTTAAAGTTGGAGCTGAGGTTGCAGGAAGATTTATATGAGCTAAAGAGAATAATTTCTCCTATTTTCTACCTTCCTATTCACTTAAGTTATTGTATAATTCAGGTAGGTTTTTCATTCACTAAAAGGTCAAGCCATCTACATGTAAGTCTTGATAAGCTGAGGCTTTTTAAAATCAGATGACTGTCTATGTGTTTAGTACATCACCTTCAAATTAATAATGATTGCCATATTAACCAGTGGTTTCTACTGGTTTGTGAAAGTCTTTGTGTATGCAGTAAATGTAAATGAGTACTTAAAAATGTTTACAAGAATAACAAAGTACACCTGAAAATACATGTAGAAATTTGGACTTGCAACTTTCTGGAGTTATGTGAGCTATAAAAAAAGCAGTGTAGTCATAAAGAGAGGATAATAGAGGGGAACAGTGACAGCCACCTTAATTATCCCTCTACCCACAGGCATTATCCAAATAACAATCATGGTCACTGGGAAGACATCTGTTATTTTGGTGGGCTCCCCTGTAGCTTCTCAGCTTTCCATGAGGTAAAGGTGTGTCTGACTATCCAAGAGCAACTAACTGCAGCACTGAATCTGAGGGGACCTTGTGTAGGTTACCTGCCCTCTCCGACATGTGCTCTTCCCCATCTGTGCTATGGGCACTAGAGTTCCATGAATTGTGTGGAATGGTCATCTGTTGTCATGGACTGCTCTGACATTCCAGGAAGGCATGTTTACGTAGAAAATTCAAGTGTGTTCTTCTCTTGGTCTCCTTAAATTTCATAAAATAAGCTCTGGATATACTGTATTTATAAGTTATTGTATTGTTTATTTAAAAAGACTTCCTCTTTTTTCCACAAAGGTGAAAACATGTGAATGAAATAGCCTTGATCTTTTAACTTTGTATTATAACTTTGTTTTCAATGAACAAGGCTTATGAAGTAGCAAAAAAAGGCTTGCATGGATCACATCACCTCTTCTTTAGTGATGGTACCATAAAACATGAAAAGTCTAAAGTGATGCTTCCAATGTTGGAAAAATTGTTGTATCACTATATATGGGTATTCCTTGTTTAGTGGTTTTGTTTCTCTCCACCTGAACAAGAACAGCAATTGTAGACCAAGGAAAACTTGAATTCTGTGTTCGTATTTAGCTCCTAGGGACTCAAGGGTAATGTTGGTTTTAAACAAGATTATAAAATGCACTGTTGTTTTTGGTTTTTTTTATCTTCTTTAGGAATTCCTTAGTGCTCTAGAGCTATAGAATGGGTTGTGATGCTTAGTGACCTTGCACATCAATAGCTCTGTCTTTTAAACATGGACATTGATTTTTCTCATCCTGGCATGAGAAGATGTAGTATACCCCCTGCTTTGTTGCCTGTGAGTTTTCAGCAGACGCAAAGGCAGTGGTGGCTAAGAATAAAAGCTTAGGCCATCAGAGATGGCAGCAGTACCATGAATAGCCTGCTTCCTATTTAGGTGGTTTTTGCCAGTTATGAAATACATCCTATCCTTTTGAGGAGGAATTCATAACCTTTTTGTGTTATTGTTTTGCAGTTGTTACCCTCTTTAGTTATAAGCACACCAATCCAGATTTAGTAGCCTGGCTTTCTCAGAACATAAGAATAATATTTTAAAGTGCACCAACTAGGTGTCTCGATCACAGTTACAGTACTCATGAAAGATTTGTCTTTTGTTCATGAATCAGTGGAGGACTGTCCAGAGAAGGTTTGAAGGGAGGCAGTGTGAATCAGTTAAAAGCAGTTCTTTCTTCTCAGAGGAGAGAAGATAAAGGCACTATTCCCATAAGATCTTGATGTTTCTTGCATGGAATCAGTAGCAAGAGCAGGGGTGCTACTGCTTTCAGACATGCAAAGTTTGGGTCAAATGCATCCAAACGAATGAGAGCAGAGCATGATTCTCCTATCTTAAAAAAAAATCCCAACAAACGACAAAAAAACCCCTTTTTTTAAAAAATTTCCATAGGGACTACTGCCATTAAGACATGTAGGATCTGCAAAAAGACAGCCATAAAGTTCTAACACTTCTGAATGTATTTTGGAATAAAATTTCATCATACCCTACATTCTAGAGGACAAACGTTAATAAGCACTAGGTTTTTTATATTTACACGACAAAGTTTTGAATAATTTTTTTCCTCTGGTGGCTTTTATGTGTTAAATTGAGCTTCAGAGAAAAATTAATTTGTGCTTTCAGTTCAGTTAATTTCTTGAAATGCCAACAGTTTTGAAAATTTATCTGTTGGAAAAGGAAAGCTTTGCAGTAAACTCAAAGTAATTTGACTGCTTCTGTTTGATTGTACTTAATATGTTAATTCAGGTAGGTGTGTTTGAGAAAGTAAATGATTCTTTGTTTTCTACTGATACATATGGGTGGTTTATAAGTGACAGCCCCATAGCCTGTCTAGTTTTAGGTTATTTGTGGGGCTGTCTTTACCCTGGCATAAGGTGCTAAACCAGGGAAATTGTCTGGTGGCAGAGCTGTCACAACGGCCCTGGTGACCCTATTCCTACCTTCAGCCGGGGCAGTGAGCCCAGGCAAGAGCAAGACAAAGTGGTTTCCCCCTGCTTCACTGACTTCCCAGCTGCTCTGGGGCTGAAGTCCATTGCTAACTCCAGATGCTCAAACTTGCACTGAGTGCTGTCCTAAACTGCTGGCCTCATAACTCATGGAATGGGCTCAAATTATTTTATGGATGGTTACCTTTGTACACCCTTGGCACTATGCATTCCTCATGCACAGGCTAGGATTGGGGTCTTCTATTTTCTTGTATAAACAAAGCATTTGCTATAACTGACAAGGATTGGTGGAGCAGCCATGAAAGCGAGACAGGGGAATTCAGTAAATTCTCTATTAATATGTGATTTGTACCATGAAATTTTTTGACAACCCTGGCATTTAATTCTTATATAAGTAAAGAGTGCACTTTTCCTTATAATCTTGCGTTATGCCCACCAGCTTACTATGGCGACACTTGTTTAAGCAATTACATATGTTTAAATTTTCCTTGGGCCTCTCCACGTACAGCTGCAAGTTGGTCATACCTTGACTAAAGGCAGCCGTCATTCACAGGGAGTTCAGCAAAAGGAATATGGCAAATACACATATAATTTCATTGTGGGACTTGGTGCTAAGGTTTTAAGTAATTTACGAGCGTGAAATTGGGAAACTCACATGAACTCCCTCTCTAATTTTACACTCCTGCCTAAAGAGGATGGAACATCGCACAAATAGCACAAATCAAAATTTTTCAGCTTGAAGCTTCCTTTCTAATTCCTCGCACCTCAGATTTACCACTTACTGACGGTTCTCCATTTCGTGGGACTCCTGACCCTGTACATCTGTTAAAGGGGATAGTTTGGAATGAGCACAGCCTCCTACTCAGAAGGACCGCAGTGTTCTCTTAGCTCCTACTAGATGCTTGAACAAGCATAGGGCTTAAGTGAAATCCTTTAGCTGAGCCAAAATCTGTTCTTATTTAGGGACTAATCCAAAGCCTGTTAAATCAACAGAAAGAGACTTTGGTTGACTTCAGTGAGCTTTGGATCAGGCCCCTCCTTCCTAATACATCTGAAATCAATGGAGGTACATTGGGCTTCTGCCAGTAAAAAAAAAAAAATAAAGAGAGGGGTTGTCCTTGTGCTTTATTTGTACAGTACCTAATATATTGAGGTCCTGGCTCAAACAGTATCCCAAGTGCTTCATTGAGACAACAATAATTTTGATTTGATTATATTGCTTGGTGTTCATGGACTTCCATGCAGCTGGGTGCATAATTCCCTTGTTTAAAACAACCATGTATGCCATGTATCCACCTCATGGCCAAATATTATTTTTCTTTGCTAATGTTCTATATAAAGAAAATTATTGCAAAAAGTAAAAGAGGAGGATGTCAGCTTTTATAGCAGGATTCTTTTTTCTTGTTTTTTCTGTGCTCTCAGATTGTTAATAAAGCTGTTTTGAATGAAAAATGCTCAGGCCATAGAACATGTAAAACCCAATGAGTGTAACTGTCAGCTCTCTGCCTTGAGAAAATTATTAGAGCCCCATGTGTTCACTACAGCCAAAGGCTGTCACCTTTATATTATTTCTTCATTAATGTCTTTTATTTTTATTTCTCAGTATTAAGATGAAGTCCAGACTATAATCTGACTTTTAAAAAATATTTTAATCTAATAATTAACATTATGGAGATGGCAAATATGTTTTAGGCAAGAAATGGCAAAGGACTAAAACTGCTATGTATATTTCAACATAGACTTTCCATTTTCAGAAGCGCCTACAGCAGCTGAAGTAGCACCTCAGTCTGGCAAAGTCTATTACCTTGTGTTACTCTGTATATTGCAAGTCCTTTTGCTGAAATCAGGAGGCCAGTGGGGTTAATATTGATCACCTCAGCCTTTGCAGGATTTGTCCTCTATTGATACTTTTTCTCTTATCAAAAGCTACAAATATTTTCCTTAAAGTTGGTAAGTTTTGTCTGCTTTAGACAAAAATTATTAGACTTTTGATTAGAATTTATGTGCTTCTGAATTCATACACTAAAGATTCATTTTGTGTATTCAGACACTTAACATATTTTGTGCAAAACATCTGTCACAATGTGAAAACGTATTTGAGTAAGAAAATATTTCTGGTTCATATCTTTTTTTTTTCCAGTGGTAAATTTAGACACATATTTCTAGATGCAAAGTATCTAATTAATTGATTAAACTTAATTAATGCTTTATTTTAATAGACAAATTTAGTAAGCAGTCTTTTATCCATTTTGTGTAAAAAGGTAAAATCCATAAGTTTATAGTATTACAAAATTAAATTTTGATTTAGAGGCTACCGAAATGCTTAATGCATATAAATATCTTTCATTTTAGGGAAACAGGGAGAGGCTGATCTGTGCTAACATCCCGTATGACTTACAATTCTGTATGTTCTGTTCTTTGCTTGTGAAAGGATCTTAAAAAGAAAAAAATACTGCAGTGCTCATATTTCATCCAAGAGAGAAGTAACAATTCAGTTAAAAGACATAATAAAGACCATCATATTAGTGTAGAATATTTCTTAGATTTTAATTACTTACAGATTTTACTGTTTTCTTTCCGTTTTAAGGGAAATTCTCCTAAGTTCACAAACTTACTTTAGACATACTGTATGTCTTGATACTGTATATCTTTGATAGTGTATATCTTACGCTCTATATGCTCCTATTTTCTCCTTTCTTCTCCCAGAAAAATGAAACTCATACTATCTTACCTATTTCAAGAAAATCTTCTGTAGTTCATATCTGCAATGATAGATGAAACACTTTCATTTGTTAGTGAATTGGCTATCCTAATTATTTCCCTGAGTTAGACGTTATTAGAAGTTCATGTTCCCAGCTCTGAGCATAGTTTCGGATAAAGTTCTGTGTATGATCAAGGTTTTATGAAAGAAGGGCTTTATTGATTTCTTTTTTTGTTTTTCAAGATCTTTCATTCATGCTATTAATCTATAACTCAGCCTTAGCTACAAATTTGCCCCTTTTTGTTATTTTGTTTTCCCTTCTGAATCTGAATTTGGGCAGGCCTTTCTAATCTGGTAATTCATCACTGACATTCAGGGTTTGGTTTCAAACCCCTCTCTACTTTCTTGTAAACTAATCCTACAGTCCTAAGACCACCAAAGAGAATGTCATTTTAGCTAGAAGTCCACACTGTCAGAATTCAGGTTTACTGTATGCCAATTAACCCTCCTTTAAGCTCTTCCAAATGACTATCAATCTGGTTTGTTTAAAAGAAATAAGCTGTCCTTTTATTTTAGAACTAGTAAAGAATTTTACATCTTTCTAAAGCAATTTTCTGCATTCTTACTGACTTCATTGATGTGAATGTAAAGTACACAATAGGTCAAATTCTGACTTCAGTGGGAGTTGGTGGGAGCACAGTCTGTACATCTGAAGGCAGAATTGAATCAATCTTAGCCTGCCTGTGCAGCAAAAAAATATCTCTATATAATTCATCTTCATATAATCAGTGAGTCCAGATCTGAGTTCGCCTCTCATGCTACTTTCATGACTGCCTTATGCGAGCTCAGAGAAGCTGCTCATGTTCTTAGTAGGTGTGTATTTTTTTTCCCCCTTGTTTATTCACATATAAACATTTTACATGCTTCCTCAGAGAATTTCCTTGTAAGGTTCAGTTATTCTTAAGAGACTGAGCACGTGATTTGTAAACTACGCAAAGAGCACCCTGCAGCCGAGGCAAACCCTCGAACCATCCGCTTGGACCTGCTTTGCTTGCTGCTGTAGTACTCTTGGATGTAAAGGGTCCTGTACTGTGGCTGTAAGGAGCAGGATATACTCATGCATGATCAGATGACCAGTGGAGGATCCATATATTGGTCCTCTGTTCCAGTCTTCTATCACCAGCTGTTTGTTACAGTGTGATTAATTTTATTTTAGATTATCTGAGAAGGATATTGTTTTTGAACGTAAAAAAACTCCCAACATAATACCCTCTGCTCTTATGCCTTCTACATGCTCATAAACTGCTCATGAGTTGTCTGTCTTATTTCAGTGGAGCAAGGTGTAACTTCTATGAGCAAAATGAGATAATTACATCCAAAAGAAAAGGGACTGTTGGCAGAAATGTTGCTGTTAAAGTCAGGTGAAACCATGAGTTTTTTACTTGTGTGCTTTACCCTAAAACTGAGTGAAAGCTGTATCTCACACTTGCAGAAGAAAGACTCCATTTTACACCAAGTTGCTTATGCTTTAAATAACTGAATTGGCAGATTTGATCCGCTGAAATTTTACTTTCTAGCTGCCTTTTTATAACAGTCCTTTAAACAACTTGTTAGGAAACTTTTTTTTTCCTTAGAATGCCATAGGTAGAAAACGACTTTTAAAAATAACAAGTTTTTCAAAGCAGTTTAGGTCTTTAGCACAGTGTTAGAACATTGCCTTGTCTAAATCATATCCCATATATTAAAAAGTAACAGTGGGTTTCCTTCCTGTCCTATAAGTAATTAAGGTCATAACATTAGAAAGTCTAACCTTAGCTTCCATTCCTCCTCCCTTTTTTAAAAAAAATTTAAGTTAATGACTTTGGGGAGATGGTTTTACAGTTGTATTAAGTATCCATGAAGGCAAGGTTTTTCTCATAGGTAAGGTTTTTTTTTAGTAGTGTTGTATTCTTAGTTTGGTAGGTTTGGGGGTGGGTGTTGTTTTGGTGGGGGTTTTAATAGTATAGCAAAGAAAAATAGGACATAAACCTTTTAAAAGTTGGTTTTATAAAATGTAAAGCATGAACAAAGGTTTATCATGTTTTGCTTGAATTAGCCCACATCTGTTACAAGAAACTGTAGAACTGCAGACAGGCTATGGCTTTTCTCATGTCCAGGGGAATCCACTGAATCTTGGCCTTCATTTAGGATTCCCTCCTGATGAGCAAATTCCCATGACCGCTTTTGAAGCTTTAAAAGCTTTGGTTTTGTTTTAAAAGGCCTCTGAGCATAGGCAATGTTTTCATAGGCATTTAGAAACAAAAACTTGAGCTTTTAAACCTTCAAATGTCTCTGTGGGGATTCACTTGGCTTCTCAGCAGACCAAGTCTGAGATAACACCTGCAAGAAGTGTGTATCTGTGTATGTGTATTTTATGAAATTGTGATGCACCATCTCAACTGACCCACAAATGTGACGGTGGTGCATGTGTAAATCTTATTGTTATGTTTTGCTGTTACTCAGTTTTAAGAGCAAGCTATTATTTTGGTTTAGATGTGGATAAGCCAATTTTGGTTTTAGACTGTTTTAATTTCTTCTGCCTCTTTGTCTTGTGATGCCAACTCTAAAAAAAGATCTTCAGAAGAACAGACTGAGCTAAAGTCCATGGTTGTGTTTCATTATCTAAAGGGTACTGGGTTTTTAGCTTCAGTCTTACTTTTTTCTTCTACAGCTAGCATCAGTTGCACAATAAAAGGTAGTTTTCTATAAATTGATGGGTTATACTGTATGTAAACCCAGGTCTGTGATTACCAGATGAGAAAAAAAGTTCAATGGAAATGAGTGCACAGATCATCAGGCTGGTGAGGTAACAGCAGTATTAATTGCACTCCTTTCCAGCTCCATCTCTATGTATCTGAAACACCTGAGGTGAAATTTTGTCATGTTTCAGACGGAAGGGGATTTTCAGAATTAAGGATAAATTGTAAATGAATATATTAACACTGCTTTTCTCCTGTCCTGTGATGTTCTCAAAACACCTGTTAAAAACAAACAAGCACATATTTCGAATTGATGATACTGACTGGCAAACTTGGCACCAAATAACCTGCTGAAACTAAAATGTTGATGCAGAACATGTGCTTAACTTAACAGTCCATAACCCTGTTTTTTGAACACTGAAATACCTACCCTGAGGAAAGCTCATAAAATGAAGGTCTTTAAAGTTCATAGATTAGACCAATGAAGTTGGGGCTGTTTTTAAGAATGTGCATCTTCATTGACTCCTATTAATTCAAGATGGCCAAGTGTATAAAATATGAGACATGAAAGCACTGAAGATTTTTTTTTCCCCTCAAAGTGTGCTTTCCATATAGGTTCAGTATCTAAAGGAATGAGAAGAGAAGGGATGCTCAGAGAGGCAAACATTCTGCAGCTGAGAGGACTACATATTGCAGGCAGGTCTGAAAGAATCTCTGCTTGTTTCTAAGGGTATTTAATTGAGCTTTTTACAACATATAATGATTAATTCTTCTAGAAATTCCCAGTGCCCTTAAGATTCTATTGCTTGGGATTAGGTTGAGCAATTTGGCATATCTCTAATCGTGTTTCCCCATGTGTAACATTCCAGCCATGTCTGTCTTACTTTACTGTTAAATATATAATTTATAAACAGATAACAATCCTGATAAGCTTGTTTCAATCCATTCTAGAATGAAATTACTTGTGTTGTATTACATGTGATAGCTTCAAACTGCTTTAGAGTAACTATACTCAACAAAGAAGAAATCTTTCTTATACTATTTATCTGGAGGCACTGGAAATTAAAAATCTGAGCTACTGTAACAACCAGGACCTATTATTTTTGAAGTGTTTCCGGAGAAAGAAATTTTCTGCACCAGGCAAATGTAAATTTGTAACAAATATGAGAACATAGAATTTTCCTTTTTGCACTTGTCCACACAAGGTACATGTTTGTTTGTTACTTTTAAGTGAAACAAATTGGAACGGGCTATATTAAACTGAAACAAATTGTCTCCACTGAATTTTTCTGGCTATGTAAGTTTTCCAACAAAAAGCTTACAATCTTCCATTTCACCAAATATGAGCTTTTTTTTGGCTCTAAACTGTATGCTTTAATGTTAGACATTTTGGGATATGGTGCTTTTATTTCTCTTTTGTGGGAATAAACCAGATGCATCTTCTTGTGCTGAATAGCCTGACAGAAAATGAAAATAGAATTTTTAAGCCATGAATTGGCAAAAGGGAGTTGGAATGGGTTTTTTCTCAGTGTTCCTTACTTTTTTTGATAGCTGAAGAAAACTCGGGGGGAAAAAAACAAGTTGTCCTTAACAAGAAAATTATTTAGAAGTGCTACGTGTTTACGTATTTGGATAAGAACAGTGCATTGTTAGGAGCGACTGCATGAATTGCATGATGCAACCTTTTGACAACAGAGTGTCTGCTGGAGACATCTGTGAGGGGTGACCTTTCACCCTAGGGAAGAATGCTCTGAAGGTGGGGAATGCCCTTATCAGTCCTGGCCCACCATGCACAGGGGCTGTCCTGGCCCACTGCTGTCCTTGCACCCGCCTGCTCACATGGCTCTTCAGAAATTGGTATAGCCCAAACTGAGGAGAGTCTCCTGAAGAAATGCTGAAAGCCAGTTTGCTTTTGTTATGGTGGGAAGGCAGAGGTTAGGTCAGGGTCTCGGACAGTATGAAATTAGGATGAGACCCTTGGCCTTTAAATAGCCTCATTATCTAATAAGGCACCTGAAGAAGGATTGCTAATATCTGATGTGCCTGCCTCTCTCTCAGATCCTTTGCTTTTGTAAATCACTTGGTACCACTCTTGTGGAAACCTACCTTTCAGACACACAGGTCCAAGTTACAAACTGTAGTGTGCAGACACAGAAGCTGTTTCTTTTTCGGATGGTAGGAAAGGGAAGGAGATGGGCTGGGGTAGGTTGGGGAAGAAATAATAATCATGAAGTGCTAGAAATGTTTTCAGACCAGTGTATTTCTCATTTTCATGAAAAAAGGAAAGTCTGCTGTACTGGTTGTGGTCTAAGAAACTTTCTGTCATCGTAGTCTGTTGAATTCACACTGTCATGGGTGACTCTCTGAGAAGCAGCATTGAGCTGGTCATTGCTGCTTCTTGTGATTTGCTGCTGTGTTTGCAATGGCTATCCATGGACAGCCATGGCCTTACAAGTCAACAAGAACTTACATCCTGTTTGTTACAGGTGAAGTTGTGATTTCTTGCCTCAAGTGTCTGTAATGTTTTATGAGTGTGGTTTGGACTTGTTTGTTCTTTGGATTTTAGGTTGTTGGCGGTTTTTTTTGTTTTGGTTTGGGTTTTTTCAAGTGAAAACACAGATAGTATGAGAACCTTTGACTGCTAAAAATGAAAGAGCAAATATTCTACCCCAAAAGGTGGAGCACTCTTGAAGAGAACAGGTTACTCCCCCTCCTCCCCTCAATAATCTTTAGTCCCACTGAACAACTGCATGCTTCAGCACAGATTTCTCTGCTAGTTGGATCCCAGGAGGCCTTATTGAGTGCAATGCTGCTCAGGGAGTTGCAGCTGTATAAAGAGGGGGAAAAAAATGTAGTTTGTACAAATTGTTCTTTACCTTGCTTTGGGTTCAGCATGGCAGCTGCACTCCGACTTTGTGTGTGACAGCACAAAGGACAGCAAAAGTGAAAAGCAAGTCAGCAAGTAGAGAGACAAAAGCAACGATCAGCTAATACAGCTCCACATGGCCTAACTAATTTATGAGAAAAAAACTGTTCTGTTCATTGGATCAGCACTCTGAGGAGGCAGGTGGAATTGTAGGAAGTTTTCATTGAGTCTCTGGAGCAACTAAGGAAGTCACTAGAGATTCTTCTCAGTTTGAACTTTATCAGGGTCTACGCTTAATCAATATGGTATTGGAAAAAGAATTAATTACTAAAGCAGAATAAAACAGCTGCATTTTAAACTAAGGATCCATCAATTCAGTAATCTTCCAGTTACAGGCTAGGTGCCGTGAGGATCATTTTGACTTCATGTAATGAGGAACTGAGGGAGTTTCCTCATGAACAGGCTGGGAATTCACATTAGCCTATTTCAGCTATTTGTCATCAGTACAACTCATTTCTCCCCTTCAGAATTACAATTTGTATTTGATATACTGTCAAACCCACAAAATTCCCATATTCATGGAACTGAAAGCATTAATGTGGAAATCATTGTCACCATGAGAAAAAGTCTTAACCTTCCTGAGCCTCTTTATTCTATAGGCTGCGGCTCAAGTGGTTTCATGCCGGACATACCTCTATTGTGTTCATTGTGAGGGTCAGGGACCTGCCTGTTGAAGAAGCAGTAATTTGAACACAGCCTGTAAATGTTTCATCTGTAATTTCCATAATGGTGAATTTCAAGGAGGGCTGAGAAGGGTTATGGGAGATGAATTAGGTTTTTAGTGAGCTCATTAGGAAGCCAAACAGAGTTTAGACAGCAAGGCGGTGAGTGTGGCTGTAATCAGTTCTGCTCGCTTTGTTCCCTGCCTTCGGGACATTTTTTGAAAACTTCATGGCAGGGGCTGATGAGAATATACTGAGCAGAGGCTGCAATCTGATGGTTGACTTGTTGATTTGTAAACCTCCTAATTCATTTTTTGTTCAATTTAATCTTTTCTTTCTTAAGGAAAATTAGTTGAATGTTAGCCCTCTTTGCACTATTCACCTCTTAAATTATGCTCATTTTGAGGAGCTTGTTATGCCTGAATAAACATGAAATGACTTGGCATTTTCCCATAAGAGGCACACCCATTTTAATACCATGTATTTACCATTCCTGGAAATGTCTCATTAACTTCTGAAAATCTGTGAGCATGATATTTTTGGGCTACTGTAACACACCTCTTGGCAGTCACAGAAGGCAGTTTGGTTAATGCCTCATAATATCCATTTTTATTCTCAACATGAAGAAAGGCTCTCTATAGAAAATTGATGCAGTTTGCTCTGCTAATTTTCATGCTCATTCCAATTAATTTAACATGACCCAGATTTTCTTCCTCGGGCTCATCCTGACTAATTAGTAAGGCAACACCTAGAACAAGTTCTGTTTAATAACATTGAGGAACACTAGTTGTGAGTGATTTTGATGCTAATAAAGATATTCACTGATGGGACAGATATTTGATGTCAATTATAGTATGTAATTTAGAAGTCCCTATGTGCTGGATAGAGTATAGGAAGGCTGGCAAATCACTATGGGAGATAATTTTTTTTCTTTTTTGTTAAAAAGACTTCCAAAGCACCTAAGTATCCTTAGGGACCAATTAGTTTATTTTTTTTTGATGCAACTAGTAGTATTGTCAACTAATTCCACAGTAATAGATGGGGTGGTGCTGCTAAGGATGTACAATCTGTGAACCATCAACAACCAGGGCCCAGGCTTGCATAAATTACTGAACCTTTATCACATACAAGAAAAGCTACCATTAGTACCAGAAAGCAGCATGGTCAAGGAGAAAAGGATAGCTGTCTCATCTCCTTGATAAAACTTTTCTTTCCTTGCCATTTTCCAAGTGAATCTGTTTTGCAAGAAATAAACAGTGTTGAAAAGGGGGTTTTGTCAGTGCTTCACAACTGAATTGTCAATGCTGGTGTTCATTTCAGAAAAATGGTCCCAGACCTGCACTCCATGTGATAATTCTTTCCTGTTCTCTGAGTACTCTCCATCCAAATGTGAGGGCTGTGCTCTTGGAAGTGTCCTGACTGCAGAGAGAACAGCAGCACAGGCAGATCTTTGTCCCTCAGAGCACTTCTTCCTGGGAAAGCTGGCTTGCTCCATGTGCGTAATCCCCAAAACCAGAAACACAGCATTTGTGGCAGGGGAACTGAGGTCCAGAAGGTGTTTTGTCATTGAGCTCATCAGAGGTAGGAAGAGGAAATGACAAACCTTAATTTTCCCCTTGTCTCTCAGAACAAATTCTCACATATGCTGCAGGAAGATAGAGATGTGATAATAATGCTGTTCATACTTCAGGATTTTGGTCAGTGAGAAATACAAAAAACTGTCTCTTTACTGAAATTACAGCGCTAAGACTTGCTTTTGCTTCTAGTAACAAAAAAGGAAATCCTGCTATTTAGCTGAAGGAGAAAAGAAATAAGACGTCCTTGTACATCTATTTTGATCAAAATTATTATGTCCAAGAACCTGCCTTCTAACAGAGTATTTCAGGATGTTCTCTTTATGATAGGCATTTAGAAATGGAGAATTAGCAAAAACAATAGCCATACTCAGTCTTGAAGAAATTGTAACGCTCAAATGAGCACAGGAATATGTCAGCATGCTTTTATTTAAAAGTAGTAATATATAATATCCACTTAAGTAAGAGCCACCACCAATATTAAGTGTTACTTTCAAAGCAGTTTTCATTGAAAGCTGTGTGCCTTGCTTATTTGAGCAGTTAAAAAAAATATTTTCCTTAACATTTAGTGAAGATAACTTTCTGAGCCAATAACTGAAAAAGGGAATAGAATATCTTGTGTTAGATAATGCTCCAGTGCTATTAGCATCTCAATTCTTATGTGCAGTATAAATCTCTGTTAAGTTTTAAAAGCTGGCATAATAAAGCAAAGTAAAAATATCTTAACTATAAAATTGCGAGAGGGGGGAGTTAATGTCTTTGAGGCAAATCTTAATTGCTGTGATTCTATTCAGGTTTGTTTGGGGTTTTTGGGTTTGTTTGGTTTAGTTTGGTTTGGTCTTTTGTGGTTTTTTTTGGTGGTGAGGTTTTTTTGGTTTTTATTGTTGTTTTTGTTGTTTTAGGTTTTTGTTGGTTTTTTTTGAGTACCAAGCCCTCTCATTGGCATAATTTCACCAAGTTTTTAAGAGGAGGGGGAGAAGGAGATAGAGATAGAGAGACTGTGTGAAGTTCCTTCTAATGCATAATGCATTTAAACACTGTACTTTCTGGACTGATGCCACTAACCAGCTCAGAAATGATGACTGTTTCCTCCTTACAGGCTTGCAGTAAGGAGTCAGAGATGACCATGTCTACAGTCATTCCTAGCTGGTGTCAGAACATGACAATTCTGTTGTTCTGGGTCAGTGGTGAATAACTCACTCAAATGGTGCAAAGTCAGCCAGTTCTTAATTTTTTATCTCCTCAAGAGTGCATTCAGTGACTTTATCACTGAGAAGAATGACTCCCCTGCCTAGTGTGAGCAAGATCTGGAAATTTGTTGCATCAGCACATTTAGCCTGGACTGCTCCTTGATTGGTGGGGCTTATATTTGATCTTATGGCAGACAGGTCAGCTTGCTGACTGCCTAGGTGAACCCAGGTCCAGAGGGAAACTGTTTTACCCATCTGAACCTGAAGGAAGGGAAGCCTCATAACCTGCCAGGCTTTTCATTTGGGGTCCCTACATGTAGGCAACACTTGTTCCTTTGAAGGAGGGAGTGAAGGAGGAGCGACTTGTGAGAGCTCAGGGACACAAATCAGTCTAGGAAGACTTTGAGTTTTGTAATATTTTCTGTGACAATTAAACACCTGAAATGAAATTCCAGGTTATGAGCAAAAAGCAAAGCATCAAGTGTCAAAGCAGGTGTCTGTGCTTTGGAGTTTTGTGCTGTGAACTTTTAAAAAAAGTAGTGTAACAACAACATAGTACCCTGTGGTTTTGCTATTCTTATGCTTCCTTAATTTCTAGATCAATTCATTGAAACTTTTGTCAAAAGCTTTTTTTCTAAAGAATTATATGTGTGTCAATACTTTCAATCACTTAATCAGCCCAAAACATCTTATGGAACAGTTTGGCTGCAGGTGGGTGACCATAGCCATTCCTTCTTTTTTGCTTGTTTTTTAATCATATTATCATGAAACAAATCAGGAAAATTACAGAATGGAAGAAAAATAAATTGCTTGTCTGCCTTTTGGATATCATAAAGATATCTGTCAGGGACTAACTAGAAGCTTTAGCTTCCTTACACTTGCTCTTTTTGTCCATCTACTGAACTTCAAAGAAAGGAAACATTTCAGACTTCTCCAGTAGCCACTTTTTAGTATCCAATAGCATGTAAGTTATAGATGGTTTACAGTTTACATTTACAAGGCTTCATGGAGGAAAATACTTCTGAAAAATGGTACCCCAAAAAATAAGTACAGGCGGGTCCAAAGCCTGCAGTTGTCATCTGGAGAATGATTCACTAGTGGGAGCAAGACTTCATCGAGTCCTTCATTCTGAGGGCCAAGGAACATATCCCTTATAAAGAATATTAGTTGTGTTTCCAAATACATAACACCTTATATTTAAAGTATGGGCTTTGAGTTAAACCTGCAAGAGCAGACTGTCAGT
The DNA here is from genome assembly GCA_013399455.1 of Anthoscopus minutus. Classification (NCBI taxonomy): domain Eukaryota; kingdom Metazoa; phylum Chordata; class Aves; order Passeriformes; family Paridae; genus Anthoscopus; species Anthoscopus minutus. The sequence goes on from VWYI01019075.1 coordinate 116,155, forward strand.
GTTCCCACGTAACCCTTCACATTCTGGCATTTTCCAGACTGCCAGCCAAATGAACACTTTAGGAGGAGGTGCATATATATGTCCGCAGCACCCAGCGGGTTAATCCACCCTACTGTGCATAGGTGTTGGAGCTCTTATGGTATGTAAGACTTGCCAAGTTTGGAGTTGTTTTGTACTTTTAAATTTCTTTCTGAGCTATGCATTCACAGCAAGCATCTCTTCTTATGCTGTTCAAGTGTTTATGAATGCATATCAATACAGTACTTTTATTTGTTTTATGTAATGCACACATTTGTGTACATTTTATCACCAGAAAAGGTTTTATGGTTCATTTTGAGACCTTTCTACTAAAATATCATTTTTTTGAGCATTTAGCCATCCTCCATTTTTTCTTTAATACATCTTGAAACAGACTAATGTGCATTTTGGATTTGTGGCCTAACAAGTGTCCTTTTCAGTAATTGAAGCTTTTAACTTAGTATCTCTCAGGAATAACTGACGGTTATAGCATTTCTAGTCCTAACTTTTTTTTTTAACTATGAAAAAATCTTATCCATATGTACCTATATGAGGTTTCTAATATGGTAATAATAAGTACTAGAAAATACTCTTGCTGTATTAGTGGGCATCATTTTAAGGACTGTCTCCTTAACAAGCAATTGTATCAAACCGTGTAGGGTCTAAGAGGAACTGCAAGACATTAAAATGTCTCACAGCCTATAACTACTTTTAACAGCTGAAAGGAAAATTGAGATGCTCTGATTGCTATTTTCCTTTTAAAAAAACCAGTCATTTTTATTAAAGAAACTACATTAATGATTTAATGAAGAAGAATGGTGCAGAATGTTAGTCATCATCTACTTTTAAGTTCTCACATTCTGCTATATATAAACAACTGCAAAATAGTAAAGGTTAAATATTGATGAAATACAATTGAACTTAATTACTTCAACTGCAGGTAGAATTTTAATTGAACTTAGCTATTTTGCCCACATTTGATATTATTCTAATGACAAAAGTAACAGGATAACAAAAAAAGCTACTTAGAAAAAAATATAGCTCTTTAATGTATACTTACTTTTAAACAGTTGATTGAGAAAATTAAAAACATTATTCCAGAACTAAAAAAAGGAAAATAGTCTATAAAAGGAGATGTGCTTTCAGCAAAAGAAAAATATTTTTTTTGTCTCCTGATTTCTTTAATGACTTGTTATTGTTGCCTCAGCTGTAGCCAGTCTGCAGCTGGTATTCTTAACAGAATTACTATGAGAATGCCAAAAATACTTCTCTAAAAATATATTAAAAAAAGATTTAAAAAGAATGCCACAAAAACTGCAGCACAAGGACACCGTGTGACAATGTTTAGTAGGATGAAAAATTTAAACAGCATAACAGCTACTTACATGCACACTGCAAAGTAATTATGGAAGCATATAGAATACTTAAACCTATTTTAATAATGCTTTCTTTCAGCCTAGATACCAAAAACTGGGAGTACACTTACCAGCTTATACTGAGGTGGGGAGGGTGGGAACTGAAGTTAAAACCATGTAGAAAAAGGTCTATTGAACCCTTTCCTGGTGAGGTACAATGTGAGTTTCACTTTTAAATACAAGAACATTATAAATCAGCATAAACCACATGTTTTAATGAGTGTATCTCCTCTGAAATTGTGCAGTGCTTGCAATTCTCTGTGAACAAGACATGGATCTAGTCTTACACTTCTTACTCAGGCAAAACTGCCACTGACATTAATGATAATTTTGCTTGAATAGAACAAAGTGCTTGATGAGATTTGTGCCAGCATGAGGGGTGCAAGATTAGGATAAACGTGCAAAAAAGTACAACTTCAAATGGCTGTACCTTTGACTTCTACAGCTAGCATTTCCTCCAACTACAAGGATCTTAATTATAACATTTTCTGGTTCAAAGATTAACATTTAGCATTATGGGAAAGACTTTCTGGACTTTAGTAACCTGATCAGCACGGTCTCCTTTTGGTCTCTGCCTCTTTCTGGTTCTTTGTATTGCAGGGGAGATGATAGTATCTGGCACATTCCTCGGATGTCTTGAAGATAGCAGCCTTCTGTGTTTGGGGCTGAAAGATTGTGAACTCTGTGTTAGCAGAAATGCCACACAGGGGAGGTGAATAGAACATTAAAAAAGCTTTAGCTTTAGGTACTGCAGCGCAAGCAGAGTTGAATTTGAGATCTGGGACTTAAGCGGACATTTGTCCCTGCTTTCTTCCTTAATAAAATCTGAGTGTTAAGTGTGGGTAAGGGCGTTTGAGAGATCACTAAAAATGAATCATTGAGTGCCCAGAAGAGCTTTATTATGATATACATTGGAGAACTTTAGAATATACCTAGTACTTTTTATATGGTTATCAGATACATGTAGGAGTTACTACATATAGGAATAGAATTATTTTGC
>VWYI01019076.1:6889-39241 GCA_013399455.1 Anthoscopus minutus
CGGAGGGCTGCGTGGTGCTGGTGGTGGTGCTGCTGCTGCCGAGGAGCTGGCTCTGAGACAGCCACCGGGAGGGACGCGCCAGCCCTCCCCTGCTCTCCTCTCTTCTCCTCTCCTCGCCTTCCCTCTCCTCTCCTCTCCTCTCCCCGAGCTGCTGCCACACTTGGTTCATTCCAGCTGCAGAAGCTCAGAGCCTTCCATGCGGTGGGATTTTTTTTCCTCCCCCCCTCCTCCTGGGCTGAAAAAATTAAGGGAAAAAAAATATATCTAAAAATCACAAGCCTGACCCGCTTCCCCCTCCGCCTCCCCCCTCCTCCTTCCTTTCTCCTCTTCATCCAGCCGAGCCAAGGACTATCCCAGTCGCCGAGGGGAAGGAAAAAAAAAGGGGGAAAAACCCAACAGCGGCAACCAGCAGACCCCCAGCACGCCCCATTCCTGCTGCTGCCCTTTGACATGCAACCTTCCTTGGGATGGCAACAGCCGGGATGCAGCTGCAGCTTCGGAAGGCACTGGTGGAAATTGGGGATCGTGGCTCTGATGACGGCGGAGGGGAGCGCCTGGAGCCGGGCGCTGCTGCTCTCGCTGGGGCTGCTGGCAGGCTCGGCCATGGGTGAGTGCCTGGGCAACTTCTGCAGGGGCATTGCTGAGCCAGCCTGGCTCTGCTGGGAGAGCCACGCTGGCCCATGGCGTGCAGGAGGGTGGCACTGGGCTGGTGGCACTGAGCAGGTGGCACTGGGGTGAAGGCACTGGGGTAGTGGCACTGGTGTGGTAGCAGTGAGCTGTGTGGCACTGGGGTGATGGCACTGGTGTGGCACTGGTGTGGCACTGGGGTGAGGGCACTGGTGTGGTGGCACTGGGGTGATGACACTGGGGTGATGGCACTGGTGTGGTGGCACTGGGCAGGTGGNGGGGCGGGTGGCTGTGGGGTGGTGGCGCTGGTGTGGTGGCGCTGGTGTGGTGGCACTGGTGTGTGGCACTGGGGTATTGGCACTGTGCTGTGTGGCACTGGGGTGAAGGCACTGGTAGCACTGGTGTGGCACTGGTCTGTGTGGCACTGGTGTGGAGGCACTGGGGTATTGGCACTGGGCTGTGTGGCACTGGGCTGTGTGGCACTGGTGGTAGCAGTGGTGTGGTGGCACTGGTGTGGTGGCACTGNGTGGCACTGGTGTGGTGGCACTGGGCTGTGTGGCACTGGTGTGGTGGCACTGGTGTGGTGGCACTGGTGTGGTGGCACTGGGCTGTGTGGCACTGGGGTATTGGCACTGGGGTGTGTGGCACTCGGCTGTGAGGCACTGGTGTGGTGGCACTGGGCTGTGTGGCACTGGTGTGGTGGCACACACAGCCCTGGCATTCTGGGCACAGCACTGACAGTGTTGGATTCAGACCTTTGGAGCTGCATCCTTCGGGAGCAGCAATTTTGGGAGCGCTGGGCTGTGGTGGGGGTGGCTCTCTATGATCTCATTCCCCCTCTCTGGTGGGTCAGGTTTGGGCACAGGCACTGGTGAAGTGCAGGATGACTGTGAAAAATGCCAGCAGCTCTTTCCCCTCTGTCTTTCCCTGGCATCTTAATTCATGATTTCACTACCCTGCTGCTTGCCCACAGCTGATAAAACAGATTTCTGGATTCCTTGCATGAAGATGGAAGCACTTTCTTCCTTTTCCTCCTGCCTTCCCAGCTGAATATCTCTTATATATGAGCTCGTTGGCCTCAGCATCCTGGTTTTTATAAAATATGCATGTTTGGGCTTGAAAGCAGAAGAAGACTTGAATTTGGGGGCAGTTTGCTTGTGTCTCCTACCTCATTCCCACAGCTGCCCTTGCGGCCAAAGCAGATCCAGGGACTGAAGTTTATTTCTGGTGTGAACAGCAAATATTTGGGTACTGTCCTTCTGTGTGTGTAGGAGGGAGAAGAGTGGGAGAGCCGAGTGCTTGGCAGTGGCTGCTCTCCACACTGTGCAGTGCCCCGATTTCCAAGAGTTTCCAAGTCCCGTTGTCTTGTCTGCTGTATCCTAGGCTGGAGGAATGTGTGTTTGGGTGTTGATGTGTATGAAAGCTGCTTGGGTTTGGGGTTGGTTTTGTTGGTTTTTTTTTTTTGAAGGGGGATGAAAGTTTATCTGGAATGTGAGACGGATTTTATTATGTAAGGCAGGTTTCCTTTCAGGGGCTCGGGGATGAGGATTGACTGCTGCTCCTGAGCACTCTTGCAGGGGAGCTGAACAGTTCTGCTGACTGGGAGGATCTGTTGGGAAAGGCTGGAAACCCACCCAAACAACCTACAGGTCCCTAAGAAAGGCTGAATGTTTATTTTTCATCTCTTCAGCATGAACATTCAGCTGTACACAGAGGAAAACCATTCCATCAGCTTCTGCTGAGCTTTCCTCACGCGAGCAGACTGATGGAGAAACACCTAAATCTCACATTTACTCTACCAGGGGCTTGCAGCTTTTTCTCTTCTTCTGAGAGATCATACTGGATCTTCCAGGCTTCACTCTGTACCTCACTGAGCATTTAATCCCTTCTTCTCAGGCCCCTGCTCCCTCCTGCCTGCATTTAGGGCTCTCTGTTCTGGATCCTTCAGCCAGAGGCTGATGCTCTGGGTTGTTTTGCCTTGTGAACAAAAAGACCTGGGAAAGCTTTTTAGACCTCAGATGGTTTTTTTATCTGCATCAGAGCCAGAGGCATTGATCAATAAGTAGATTCTGAAACCCCAGCAAGGATGTTTTTGTGAGAGCAGGGTGCCAACTTCGGCGTCAGTGGCTGGTGCTGGATACTCAGGGACGCGCACGGAGGGAGGGGAGGCCCCCGCCCTTGGCAGGGTCGCGGTGGGCTTGGGGTGTAATCCCAGGAAATCAGTTCAGCCTCTGCTGGATCCTGAACCCCTGTGGAACAAAGTTCCAAGAGCTCCAAGCTCTCCCGTTCCGGGCTTGTGCAGGGAGCAGTAGCCAGGAGTTCCCATGGTGTGGCAGCAGAGCCGTGCGTGTGGAGCTGTCACCCAGGAGTTAGGCAGAAAAAGGGGGACAAACCCTGCTCCCATCACATCAGCCTGCAGTCCTGCTGCCCAGAAATGGCCTTCTGCAAACCAGCCCAGCCCCTGGGGTGCCCTCAGGTGCTGCCCTGTCCCTGGGCAGGATCAGGGAGCTTCCCTTGGGAAGGGCTGGAGCCGGCAGGGGAGGGAAGGTGGTGCCTGGCGATGGGAAGTTTATCGTGGGTATGGAAGCGGGGAGGAAGTGGTTTGTGAGGTTCCCCCGTTCAGTTTGGAGGCTGCAGTGGTGGTTTCACAGGGATGAGATGGGCAGATGGATTTGCCTTTGGCTGTTGTGGTTGATGTGAGCCCTGCCTGGCCTCTCATGATGATTCTGGAATTCTGTGTATTGATTATCAATCAGGTGGGCACAGCAGTGCTGCTCAGCCCTTTCTGGGCAATCAGCTGTGCCTCCAGCACTGCAGGGTGCATTAGGGGCATGTGCAGGCCCCGAGTGTGTGGTTAAAAACAGATAAAATACATTTTAATGGCCTATTCTCAAAGGGTCTTGACACCATTATTTACTCACTGTGCTTTATTAGTCATCACCTTGCTTGGTACTGGGTTAAGGGAGGATGTACCAGCTTGAAACACCAGCTCATCAATTTTAAACCCCTGTAATTTTCTTTTTTCTCGATGGAAAACAGTTTTTGCCAGACTTCTCTTCTGAAGAGTGGAAGAGCTGGAAGCTGTTCATGAATTTTGTTTATGAATTTAAGATGTGGGCAGGAACAGAGGGCAGAGGAGGTTTTCATTGCAGAGATCTCCACCTGCGCCGGTAATTCCACTCCCCTGAGGGACCACAAGGAGATAAAGAACATTCCCAGATGTCCCACATTTGTGATTGGGTGTGGACCAGTGCTAGAAATGTGAGGAGCAGGTTCAGCAGGAGGTGCAGTCAGTAAATCCGGCAGTTCTGGATCAAACTTGAGTTCAAGACTTGAGCTGGAGACTTGTTCTGTCCAGAGGCACACTGAGAACATGGAAAGGGTGCAGGAAAAGCGGAGCAGATTCCAGATTTATTGAGCAGCTGTGTGTAAAGGGGGTTCATCCTTCGCTGTGCCTCTCATTTTCAGGAGATGTTGGCCCCTTTAGGTCCTGCTGAGGATGTTTTGGATCCATCCATGAGCTTGCTTGTGGAAGGTGCTGCTGGGGCCTGCTGTGGCTCTAGGTTAGAGAGCACCTGTGCATCCATCCCAGGCGGTTTTTGGGAATTCTCCTCAAAAAGTCCAGTGTGTAAAATATGATTCCACTCCTGTTGTTCAGACAGACAAAAATCTTGAGGCTGTTGGTGAGGAAGGAGGAGCTGGTGAGATTCCAGGAGTTCTGGGAGCACAGAGGGGTCTCTGATGAGCCTGCCCAGCTCCCATTAATCAGCACCGAGGCCTAATGAGCTTTCCTGAGCCCATCAGGGATGGGGCTGCACCACCACCGTGTGCATTTATGCTGGAAATCGTCCCTTTATTCTGTTCTCTTGTCTTCAGTTCCCACTTGAGAGTTCCCAGCGAGGAACATCCACATCCAGGGAAGTGTGAGGGGGAAGAAAAGCCCTTGCTGAGCTGTGGGCAGGACTCTGCTGCGAGCTTTGGGATGTTTGGCCCACAATTCAGGGAATCATGGAATCATTCTGACTGGAAAAAGCCTTTAAGGTCCTGGCTGAGGGAGCTGGGAGTGTTTAGCCTGGAGAAAAGGAGACTCAGAGGTGACCTTAGCACTCTCTACAGCTCCCTGGAAGGTGGCTGTGCTCAGGTGGGGTTGGTCTCTCTCCAGGGAGCACTGACAGAACCAGAGGACACAACCTCAAGCTGAGCCAAGGGAAATATAGGTTGGATATTAGAAAAAAGTTTTTTTTTATAGAAAGAGTGATGAAGTATTGGAATGGCCTGCCTGGGGAGGTGGTGGAGTCACCATCCCTGGGTGTGTTTACATAAAGATTTTATGTGGCACTGGGTACCATGGTTTAGTTGAGATGTTAGGGCTGGGTTGGACTTGATGATCTTGGAGGTCTCTTCCAACCCAGTGATTCTGGGATTCTGCTGCTGGAATCCATCACCAGCCCAGCACTGCCCATCCCAGCTTCTGCCTTCCCATTCCTTGTACCGACCCCATCGTTTGGGGCAGAGCTGGAAGTTCTTCCTTGCCTTCTTGTTTTGCTGTGGCTGCTGAGTGCAGCTGAACATCTCAGCCCCAGCTTTCCTCCCCAGCGAGCTGTGCCTGTCCCCAGGAGCCTCCCAGGGAAATGCTGGGTGCTGCTGAGCCCTGGGAAATGCTGCATCTTGATCCTGCAGGAGCAGGGCTGGGTGTTTGCTCCATTGCTGCTGCCTCCTCCTGCCAGAGCTCCTGTCACACACCAGGATGTGGGGAGTGGGATCCAAGCAGTCCCAAGCATCCATGGATTTGTGGTGCTGATGCCTGGAAGAGCTGGAGCAGAGGCTGATGGAGTTAGGGGAATAAAGGAGATTTATTGAGAGGTCACCCCCAGACAGCACCAGGGTTACAAATCAGGCTCTGTCTGGATGGCTCCAAAGATGGAGGCAAAAGGGAGAGGGCCAGTCCCAAGATCCCACTCTTTTTATAGGTTTGGGTTTATTTGCACACAGGAGCTTCATTTGCCCTCCCTCTTCCTCCCACGTTGTTTTACTTCCAGCCCGAAGTTTGGAAAAAATGTCCCTGAGTCCCAATTGGAGTGGGATTGTTGTGTTTTCTTCACCCTGTGAAATGATCTCAGCACCCTGAACAAAACCTACAGCAATGCAGGACAGAAATCCCAAAAGCCCAAGGCATCAGAGCAGCTGTGGCTGAGCTGTTGCTCAGGTGCTGGCAGTGCTGCAGGGGTCCCTGTGCATTTCTCCCTGCTCTGCACCTCAGGAGTGGTTCCTGCTCTCAGCCACTTCCACCAGGGATCTCCAGCCATGGAATTGCTGCTCGCTGCTCGCTGCCCTTCTCCGGTTTCCGAGAGCCCAGCTGGGTGGGAAATGCCAAATTTCACAGCTGTGCTTCTGTTCCTGATGCTGCCCCCTCAGCCCCTGCCAGAATTTGGCCTGGATCTTGACCAGGGGAAATTGTTATGATAGTGTTGAGGGTTAGCCGGGGCCAAGGTCAGGCAGCCTTAACTGGTTTTGAGCCCACAGCATTTCAAGAAAAGTCTTTTTAACTCTGTTCTTATCAGGAGTATCCTGAGACACAGGGCTGGAGTAAATTTTTCACAGGCTTAAGTGAAATTATAACAAAGCTCTGTTTAGCTGAGTGGATCTTGAATAATACTTCTTTACTCTCCTCCATGTTTCTAGGCATTGGGAAGTTCAGAAACACCATAAATAGGCCTAAATTTAAATTAGGCTTTTTTTTTTTCCCAACAGAAAATAGAGCAAATTCAAATGGAAGGGGAGAGATAAGACTTTAAGGGCTACAAAAAAGGGAAATGATTAAGTAGTGAAGATTCTGTACTGCTGGAATTGTTGAGTGCAGCACTGAGCTGTCTCTTTGACATCCACAGCAGCCAGAAATGTCAGAGGTGGTGGAATCCCATTGATTGGCTCTAATATCCAATGAGGAATGATGGCAAGGGAAAGGGAATCAGGCTTTAAGGGCAGGTGAGGCTTTTTGCTCCACCTGGGAAGAGGTGGAAACCATCCATCCTGCCTGGTAGCTGAGGATTTCTGGTCCAGCTCAGTATTTTAATTTTCACTGCTAATTGAAATGTTTCCCTGAAGTCAGTTTAGTGAGAGCTCCAGGGTGTGCAGTTCATCCTTGTCCTGGAGATATTGCAGGGCAGGAGCCCAGCAGAGAGGCTCTGATCCCACCCAGTCCAAGCAACCTCTGAGAGCGGCCACAAATCCCTGACAAATGACTCAGCCTGCTCTCCAGAGGTTTCTTCCAGCCCAAACCACTCCATGGAATGATTCTGCTCCATGGAGTGACTTGCACGAGGTTCTTTGGGGAGTTTGGGGCAGCTCAGCTTTAACCACGACATCGCTTTGCCTGGTTTATTCCTTAGTTCTTCACCAAGAAACATGAGGCTCTTTGCTGTGAGGTGATTGCACTGCAACTCCAAGGTTATTTCCTGCTCCAAGGAGGCACTTCCATGGCTTTCAGTGGAATTGGGGTGTGGAGGTGAGCTCAGTGACAGCAGCAGCCACAGTTCTGTGTGTACACAGCATTTCCAGGGGAGTGAAGTCCAGGGCAGTTCTGAAAAATGATGTTCTGTGCTTGCCACAAACAGGAATCTGCAAAATCTCTGTGATGCCTCCATGCTCTGCAGTGGCAGCCAGGGCTGCTGGTAGTTAATGTGTAATTGGGACAATCCCATTGATTAAAGGAATCAAATTAACTCTGTTTCAGTGTCTTGGCTCCATGGACGCAGCCAGAATGGAGACTGCAGGGAGCTTGGATGAAATTATTTTACACCTCCCTTACATTAAAGTGGAGGAAAGTTTTTTGGGTTGTTTTCCCTCTTTTTTTTTATGGGACTTCACAGTGGGTTGTGTGCTTCTTCTTTCTTCCCAGGGTCAGGTGCTTTCCCTGACTCAGCTCTTTGCAATAATTTCCTGTCCTTCCAAGGCACAGGCATCGTCTGTAGGAAAACTCAGAACCTGGTTTTGGGTGCACAGTTGGGTTTGATGGATGGAAAGAGAACTGGGGGCTGTGTCAGAGTCCTGCTGGTGCTGGTGATTCCCAAGGGGGCGGAAAAATGATGGAGTAAGGAGATGTGAGTGATGCTGTGACTTCCTCTGGAAGAGGATCTTGTAACCATGAGGGCTGGAGCAGCTGTGGCTGCTAGGGAGGTGTGGGAAAAGGGAATAATCAAAAATATAAAATCCTGCCCCATTGCTGACTGCAAAAATCTGCTGGGAAGTGAGCCCCAGGCCTGTAGTTGTGGGGTGATGGTTTGCAGAGGGTTGAAGGAAGTGGAACAGGGTGCAGAAGCTCCTGTGCACCCCGTGCTGTTGGTGTGTGACAAGAGTCAACACCCAGAATCCCGGGATCAGTGAGGTTGGAAAAGCCCTCCCAGGCAGGGATGAGGCTGCTCCTGGGCAATTCCCATTCCTGACAGCCCTTTCCATGCAGAAATTCCTCCTGGATACACCTGGAGGTGGCCCCTGTGTGGCAGAGGGGACATTCTAAGCTATCAACAAGTATTGTGTGTAATTCTGGAGTGCTGGAGGAAAGAGGTGGAAATCACAGCCCAGAGGAGCTTTCTTCCAGTGCTGCTGGAATTCTGGTTGTTGAGCAAGGATTGCCTTCGGAGGAGAGATCACGAAAAAAGCCCCCAGTGTCACCAGAGGCAGCCTGGTTTCTCTGGGCACCCCCTGGGCAGGCCTGGAGCTGCAGCCAAGTCCTCACCAAAAAAAAAAATTCTCAACCCTTGCTGGTGCTTCAGCTTCTTTGTTAATCCTGGGTGTCCTCAGAAGGCAGCTCCTCTTTCCATCCGACCAGCAGGAAACCTCCAGCGTCCTGTTTCCTGCTGGGGAACGTTTTCCTCTTCCCTCCTCATCAAAAGGCATTTCTGCTCCTGTTCCAGTGCATTTCTGCTCCTGTTCAGTGCATTTCTGCTCCTGTTCCAGTGCATTTCTGTTCCTGTTCCAGTGCATTTCTGCTCCTGTTCCAATGCATTTCTGCTCCTGTTCCAATGCATTTCTGCTCCTGTTCCAGTGCATTTCTACTCCTGTTTGTTCCAAGGCATTTCTGCTCCTGTTCCAATGCATTTCTGCTCCTGTTCCAATGCATTTCTGCTCCTGTTCCAGTGCATTTCTACTCCTGTTTGTTCCAAGGCATTTCTGCTCCTGTTCCAATGCATTTCTGCTCCTGTTCCAATGCATTTCTGCTCCTGTTCCAGTGCATTTCTACTCCTGTTTGTTCCAAGGCATTTCTGCTCCTGTTCCAATGCATTTCTGCTCCTGTTCCAATGCATTTCTGCTCCTGTTCCAGTGCATTTCTACTCCTGTTTGTTCCAAGGCATTTCTGCTCCTGTTCCAATGCATTTCTGCTCCTGTTCCAGTGCATTTCTGCTCCTGTTCCAGTGCATTTCTACTCCTGTTTGTTCCAAGGCATTTCTGCTTCTGTTCCAGTGCATTTCTGCTCCTGCTCCAATGCATTTCTGCTCCTGTTCCAATGCATTTCTGCTCCTGTTCCAGTGCATTTCTACTCCTGTTTGTTCCAAGGCATTTCTGCTCCTGTTCCAATGCATTTCTGCTCCTGTTCCAATGCATTTCTGCTCCTGTTCCAGTGCATTTCTACTCCTGTTTGTTCCAAGGCATTTCTGCTCCTGTTTCCTTCCCGGGCAGAGCAGTGGGTGCCCCAGGAGGTGCAGGAGGACAGAGAAGGAGGGAGGCAGAGACAGGAGCAGGCAGGCCTGGCCAAGGTCACCCAGCAGGGTGTCACAGAGCCAGGAGCAGCCTGGATGTCACTCCTGCGTCATCCCACGCTGAGCACCAGCACGGGAATGTGATGCTGCAGCTCCTGAGGTGGTTTTTGAGAAGCCTTCCTGCTGCAGATGAGGTTGGAGCTGTGTCTGTGCAAAGGCATTTCACAGTGGTTACACTGGAACACAACAATCCCTGCATCCATTTATCAAAACGTCTGCGATTCCCATTTCCAGACAGATAAAACAACAGTGAGGCCCAAATAAAGGTGTCTTTGTCCACAACACTTTTAAACAAAAGGAAGAGAAGATTTGTGCCTCTGACCTCTGGAATGGGAAGTCTGTTCTGTCCTGGTGAAATGGCTTTATTTGGGTTTCATCCGCCTGCCTTGGTGCCACCTACATTTCTTTCAGTGTAGCATTTTACCTTTCCTCAGCTGTCACTTCAGTGTAGACCAAAGCACGGTCACAGCCTGATAATCCCAGCCCCAGCTGCATTAGAAAGTGCAAGAAGGGCTGGAATAGCCAGGGAAGATGAGTTAATCACAGGCAGGGAATTAACCACAACTGGGGATTTGCTGCTTCAGCGCTCTCCTGTTATTTGCACACTCCCCTGACCTGCAGGAGCTCTTAGAGCCCAGTTCCTGCAGCTTCCCATGGCTGTGGGCACTGGGAATCCCAGCAGGAACCACTCTGGTTCCCTTCCCCATCCCTAAAACAGCGGTAAACAGAATTTTGCAAAGTGATTTAGCGAGTTATTCTGCAGAGAGAGGTCTCGGGGTGTTGGTGAGGAGCTTTCAGCAGGTACAGACTGCACGAGGTTGATGAACTGCACAACTTTTATGTGCTCTTGGTTCTCTCCCTTGATTGCATGAAGTGAATTCAACCATTTCATGTACAATTTGGGATTAATTGTGAATGACATTTTGAGGTGAAAGTTGTCTGTCTGCTGCTGAACTTCCAGTAGTGTTGTCAAAAAAAGTCAGGAGCGAAACCAAATGCAGTTTCTGTTGCAGGAAGGATTTGCACAGCTCCTAAAATTCGTACAGAATTGCCTCTACAGTTTTTATACCTTTAGATCCATGTTTTATGCAAAGACTGCAGATTTTAAAAGCAAAGTGTGCTCACTAGAGATGGGAAAGGTGGGAGGTGTGCACTGAGAATTTGCCAGAAACATCAGGGAATTGGATCCTGGTCTTTAGAAAAGCAGGATATTGGCAGAGAGGATGGTCTGGACCTTCTGATTTTAACCTGCCACACATTCTGCCTTTGAAGCAGTTGCTTAAATTATGTGAGCTCCAGCTTCTTGTCTATGGAGGGAGAAAAGCAGTGCTGTACTAATAGTATTATCTAATTAATTATGAAGATGAATGCCTGCAGTATGGCAGAGATCAAATGGAGAAGTTGTTTCCTTGTTACGGTTCCTGTTATTTATCAGCAGTTTATCAATATTTTGTTTAGTTAATTTAGCGAAAGCGGGGTTTGAAATAGGAATTTTTTTTTTTTGGTGGCATTTATGTCATTAGTTTTGGAGTTGGATGGCCTGAGGTGGAGTTTATTCCCTGAAAAAAACAGGAGGAATGGGATTTTAGGTACAGAAAATTTTGCTGAGGAACTTTGTGGTGGGGAGAGATGTATTAGGGTGTAGTGGCTTACATGGGGTCACATTCTGTCCCCAGTCCTCCCTCTTCCACTGTTTAAATCCATAAATCCCAGCAGGATTCTCCTTTCTTCTCCCTGCTGGGGGCAAAGGAGGCTCTGCACCTTGCAGGGGCTGTGGGGAGCTGGTAAAATCAGGGGCACAGAAAATCACAGCTCATTTCTCCTGTGACAAAGGCACGATTCAATGTTCCTTTCCCCTTTATCCACCAAATAATAACGCTCAGAAAAACACATTTCCTCCTGGAAAGGGGAGGAAAATATCCCATCCTGCAGAAAGATAATGCAGCTGGTGCTTTTCCAAAGGTGATGCCATTTTTAAAGATGCTCCTTGCATCCCACAGCATATTGTTTATATCCCTCTATTGTTGTTTTGTCTCCATTAGGGAAAGGTTAGGCACGGATCCTGGACACTGGGCAGCTGTCAGCAGCATTCCCAAGGGTTTCTTATCAAAGTTAAGCACCACTTGGGCTGTTAATATTAAAATAAGGTCCACCTGCTGGAATAATGAAGGGTTTGAAGGATGGGGAGTTTGTCCCTCCTTGTGTGGGGAGTTTTTCCCAGGGATGCCTTAGGATTTCAGCTTTTTCTATTTCTCATGTATTTGTAACCCTGCAGTTCTTTAGTGTGTAACTCCAAACTCCACATCCAGGGCTGGCTGCTGCTTCCCCATTGGGGTCACACACAGCAATTCCTCTCCAGGCCTGGCAATCAAGGACACCTCCCTGNATACAAAATTAAAAATTTAATAATATAATTATAATACTTTTTATAACCAAAACTATAAAAAAGTGAAAACCCATGAGATGGAAACAAAATTGAGTTGAGGGGAGAGCAAGCTTGGGGTAAATGACTTCATTAGCAGAAGCTGTAATTGGGAGATTCACTCCCAATATGCAAATGGCCCAGATTTATAAAAGTATGAAACCTGTGAGCCATCATCCATTTTTTGGGTGTAGCCCCTCTGGGGGGGAGGGCTTTGTCAGCCCTAAATGTCCCTGAAGGCCCTTCCATAAACAGAACTGCTTTTTATTCCCTTAATTCTGCCTGGCCTGTGTTTTAGGCAGCCCCAAAGGCATCGCCAGTGTTGGGCCTTTCTTCCCAGGGTTGGGCTTGGCACAGCCCTGGGCTGACCAGGACAAAATGCCCCCTCTGAGGGCTCTGGATCCTTGTCCTGCAAATTCCGCAGCTCTTCAGAGAGTGTTGAACCAGCTGGGTTGGAATTTCTCTACTTTGGTTGGGGCTTTAATGAAAATCTGTTGTCAAAAGCACCATCCTGTGCTCAGGGAACCAGGTGTGGAATCTTCCCCATGCTGTCAGTAGAGCCCAGAGATGAAGCCCAAAGTGGGTTTTGAGTGAAGTTCTTTGGATTTTGTCACAAAGGGAGAAATCCTTCCCTGGGAGCGTGAGATGGAGCTGGGATGGAATTCCCGGAGAAGCTGTGGATCCCTGGGAGTGTCCATGGCCAGGCTGGACAGGGCTTGGAGCAGCCTGGGGTGTTGGAAGGTGTGGAATTGGATGAGATTTAAGGTCTCTTTCAACCCAAACCATTCCAGGATCCTGTTTTTGACTTTGCCCTGGTGTCTCACTGACCCAGGGCCCTTCTCCAGTGGCACAGGCAGGGCTGGTCCTGACCCTGGGCAAGATTTAAGGTAGAAAACCCAACCCTGCAAGGTCCCTGCTGTTGTCACCTCTTGGAAAACACCTGCCCTCCTTCCTACTGAATTAACTAATTTTATTTAAAAAGGGCAAGATCATTTTGCTGGATTTCAAATACCGGCTTTGGGGAGGCTCTGTCATTTGTTCCTCCTGAGAGCACTTCCCAATCTTAAATTAGAGAACAAATGATGACCTTTTTTTGCCCAGGAGCCCAACTCTGAGGGTTCTTACAGGGAGTTTTTTGCCTTTTCTTCCACGAAACGCAGTTAACAGATGAGACTTCTGACAAAAAAAATCCCCAATTTGAACGTGCAAGTCGATTCAATTCACCCCCTGTTAGCTCCTTGATTGAGAGCTATGTAGATTGAAGAAGAAAGGTATTGATCTGCTTTGGGGATTGAAAACTAAGATGAAGTGGAATATGTCTGTGGGTGAAAATGAGGTTTTAAATGGATGCAGGAGGCGAGAGAAAA
Source organism: Anthoscopus minutus (assembly GCA_013399455.1). Classification (NCBI taxonomy): domain Eukaryota; kingdom Metazoa; phylum Chordata; class Aves; order Passeriformes; family Paridae; genus Anthoscopus; species Anthoscopus minutus. The sequence goes on from VWYI01019076.1 coordinate 20,062, forward strand.
ATAAAATACAATGTAATGTTAATAGAAGGGAGTTCTGGGTTTCTCTGGTGGTTATACAGAGGTGGAGAGGTCACAGGATGCAGGAATTGTACAAGTAATGAAAAATCAGTGCCTGGCACAAGAGTTTTTCTAATTTGGTTCAAAACAGAAGAAAAAGAATCTGGTTTTGGGCTGTCAGAGCATCCAAGAGTTGCCAGATTCTGTTTGGACAGAGGGACATTCCTTGTTGAACAGAGCTCGCAGCTGTCAGTGCCCACGGCTGATCTTTAGCATCCCTTCCAAACCATTCCATCATTCCCTAAATAATAACCGAGGTTTGGCCATTGTAAACGTGCAACTCACTTCTAAATGGACTGAAAAATTCAGTGTAATTGAAATGTTTCACTTTCTCCAGATCCTCTGGTAGGAGCTTTTCTAGCTATTATTCTTTGGGGCATGTGATGGGGCTTTTTTTTTTTTTTTTGGCTCATTGGGTGAAGTGAATTATTAACTTTTATTTATTAACTTTCCTCTGTACTGTCAACTCCAGGTGACTTTCATTGATTGCTCAAGGTGACAAGGAGGCATTAGGTAATAAATATCAAGTGCTGCAATACTTAAAGGAAGTGAATATGAAAGTGCTGTTAACAGAATCAAGTAAAAATTGGATTTATATCCTAACAAAAATTCCCAGGAGAAATTGCTTTCTGTTGGGCTCTTTTTGTAATTCAAATCCAATCACACAAGTGAGAGCTGTTGGAATACAATTGCCTGGCAGAGGGGTTTGTTGGAAGATCTCAGAGCACTTGTAAACACACAGAACATTTCACTTTGCAGAGCGTGGGGAGATGGAAATGGTGGTGCAAGAGTGAAGAGCTTTTAATGAGTGGAGTCTCTGCTTGTTCTGAGTGATATTTTTAATTTATTTCAGATCTGGAGGTGTAAGGTGCTGGGGATGGCAGTGGGTGAAGTGGTTTCTTCTGTTTTGGCTGCTGCAGAGCTTCTCTGAGTCCCTGTTCTGAAAAGGGTCTGTGGCCTCCCTGCAAGCACCTGAAGGAGACTCGTGGAACTTCTGGGCTTTTAGGGAGTAAAAAATGCATGAAAATACAACCTGGTTAATGAATTGGGGTGTAAAATCGAAGTTAGAATCCAAAACATGGTGGGGAGGGGGAAGAAACCCCTTGGAACTCCCTTGGAGCTGGGTGCAGATTCACTTGTAAAGGAGCTGTCCCCACTGTGCTCCCATCAGGGAAAGGATGGAATTGTTCATTTTGGGAGAATTCCAAGGGCTGAGGGCTTGTGAAGTCTTAGGGAGATGGGATTTGGAGCCCAGGATCTCCCTTGGGCCTTGAGGGAACATTGAACTTTACAGCTGGACACAGCTGCAGTGGCAAAGGGAATTCGAGCTGGTTTTCAGTGTTCCGTGGTGACAAGGGGAGGCCAATCATGAAAGATTTTCATGAGGAGTTCTTTAATTTTGGCTCCACTGTGACTTGGGATGGATTTCACCTTGAACCTCGCTTCACCTTCTTTGATATTTATTTTCTTTTTTGAGATAATCCTGACACCCGAGATGAAAATGCCTTTGAGCCCCCTGGATAAACCATTTAAATGCAAATACTATTTTACTGCAAAATAATTGAAATACAAATTGAAAAACTTGTTTTGGCGATAATAATTAGCACCTTGTAAATGAGACTGAGTAAAAATGCTGCACATGAGTGGGAGTCCATTTGCAGACACCGGGTAAAAAGTTTTTCATCAAATTACCTTCTGTTTTCTGAGTTTAATTTCAACTGGGGGTTGAGATGATCTGTGTCATTTTTACAGCTATCTGCAGTGGAGGTGAGAAAAAATAAAATCTTTGCTGTGTACATCTTGGAGAGAAAATAAGAGTAAAATTTTCAGGAGGTTTTGAATCAGGCTGAACATTTCCATCGAGGCTCAGACTCCCAGGGGCAAGATTTTCAAGGATATTTAGAAGCCAGAATAAGTGGAGGCTTGCCCCAGGGGGGGTTTATAAGGGAAATGTGGCTGCCTAGCTCAGGTGGGGTTGGGAAGGCTCCAGAGCATCTCCCTGCAGTTCTTGGGTTATAAAACATTTGTAAACCTGGGGCTCTGAAGTTGCTTTGAAAAGGATTCATGAGCTTGGGTTTGGTTTTGTGGCATTTGGGGGTCACCCGGTCCCTGACACCTCCTAGGGCCAGTCAGAGCCTCCCCGCTTCCATCTCAGTGCCTTAACCACGCCTTAAACCATAGTTTTTGGGAGAGAAACTCTTGGTTTGACAGAAAAAGTGCAGAGGAGAGGAGCTCTGAGGTCCCTTCCCAGCCAAACCATTCTGTGACTGAATCCAAGGGCGCTGAGGGGCCCCGGGGGGAAGTGCTGGGAGTTCCCAGAGGGGCTGTTCCTCACACCAGAGGCTGCATGAATTGCTTACTGCCCGTGGAGTGCTCTGGAGGTGGAAGCAGCTCCCTGAGTGCCTGGTTTATTACTCTGCTGGCACAGGAGTGAGCCCAGATTGCTTAAGAGACAATTCTGAAAGGGAGAGTTTTGAAGGAAGGAAATTGCATCCCTGGAGGAGAGAGCAATTCTGGCTGCATATTGGGGTGACTCTGGTGCTTCCTGGAGCTGAGCAGATGATTCCAGATGATGGTTGGTGTGGGCCAGGATTCCTGGTTCCAGCAGGGATTGTGCAGCTGGGGATGTTCTTCAGGTTAATTGCTTTATGTGGTTAATGAGTGACTGCTGGAAGTGTGGGAAGCATTGGGAAAACCCATTTGTTTAGGCTTGCTTGGAATGTGAAAGTCTCGGAGTTTGAAACAGCTCTTGTGAAATCCAAGAGCAATCTGAAAAAATCCTGGGATTTTCTGGATTATGAATCTTGGAAGCTTCAGTGTGTGCAGGCAACTCCAAAGGGTTTTCCAGCAGAGATGAGGAAGAGGTGATAGAAATTTTCATGAGGTGTTGAGGAGCCTTTGTTGGAATCACTGAGGTGGTTTGATGTCCTTGGCACAGGAGAATTCCAAGTGGGATGAGAATTCTGAGGATGATCAGAGATGTATCCTAGAGGAGTGAAAGCACAGTGACCACTTGGCCTGGAAAACAGGGAGGGGATCAAATTATCCTCTTTAAATATATCCAGGCCAGGTAGAACAGAATGGGGAGAAATGTTAAACAAAAAATGTTGGTTTGGGAAGAAATGGCCCCACACTGTGACTTTATCCTGAATTCTCATTGTTGCTATTTAAGAAGTTTCCTGCACATCCTGGGGGTGGCTGATTTGGGCATCTTGATAAAATCCTTGATTCCAAGCACATGGATGAGCAGCTCTGCTCCCGTGTCCTGGGCATGCCTGCATCCTTTGGCTTGGCTTAAAACCCTCCTGTCAGGCTCATCTCTGCTGTTGGGCTGCCCTGGGCTGAATTTAGGTTCAAGTTCAGGTTCAAGTTCAGGTTCCAAGTTCAGGTTCAAGTTCAGGTTCCAAGTTCAGGTTCAAATTGGGTGTTTGAGGCCAGTGAACCGGAGTGATGCTTCTGGGCTGGGTGCAGCATTTCTTTCCTTGTGTCTCCTGCTGCTTCTTCCACAGCACTTCCCAGGCCTTCAGCAGAAAGCCCCAAACAGCTGGAGCTGCTGAAATCCAGAGGCAGGAGCGTTGCAAAGGAAGGGAAGGAAATAATCCGTGGCTTTATGGCCGCAGTGGCCGCTGGTTTGTGCGCGGCATCGCCGGAATCTCGGCTCTCTCCACGTGTCAGGGCTCTGCTGCGTGCTGGTGGCACAGGACATCTGTGCACTGTCACCTTGCTGGGATGTCACATCCCGCCTGGAATGGTTTTTGATGTTACCTGGAGCCCGGATGTTTCCAGGGTTTTTTCAGCGCTGCTTGTCAGAGCTGCTCGGAGCTCTGGGCTCTCCACAGGCTCATGGAATGCAGACCCAAAGGTTGATAAAGCTGGAAAGGTTTTCTTCAAAGAAGGTTGGCTTGGAGGAGAGGAGGGGATGCGGCTGTGGAGGTGACAGGTGACTCCAACATCAGGGTGAGGCAGAATGAGCGTCCACTCCAGTGTCCAGCTGGGTTTGGGCTCAGTGTCCAGCTGGGATTAGGCTCAGTGTCCAGCTGGGATTAGGCTCAGTGTCCAGCTGGGTTTGGGCTCAGTGTCCAGCTCAGATTAGGCTCAGTGTCCAGCTCAGATTAGGCTCAGTGTCCAGCTGGGGCTGGGCTCAGTGTCCAGCTGGGGCTGGGCTCAGTGTCCAGCTGGGTTTGGGCTCAGTGTCCAGCTGGGGTTGGGCTCAGTGTCCAGCTCAGATTAGGCTCAGTGTCCATCTGAGATTGGGCTCAGTGTCCAGTTTTTGATTTGATACTTCAGGACAGATGTGAAACAGCTGGGCAGAGTCCAGAACCATACCAGGGGGTCAGAAGCATTGCTGGAGAAGGAAGCACTGAACAGATTGGGCTCATTTATTCCATAATTGTGCTTTCCAACATTTTTGGGTCTGTAGGTTGCAGCATTCCCAGTGTTAGGTGCTTTTCTTTCTCTGTAGGTGCTCATGGCATTTCTAGAGAACTGAAGAAGCCTCGTGTCTGTTCTCTTTCCCTTTCCTGCCTTTCACAGATTCCCAGAGGCTTTAAGAGCTGCAGGTTGAAAATCCTGTCTGGGCAGAATGAAACTTTCTCTGAGGCCACATAGGGAGGAGAAAATGCCATGGTCTGAAAGAATAACAGGATAGATCTGACATGGAGGAAAGGCATGCTAGGATGCTTTTGTCCACGTTTTCCTAATCTGAAATACAAAAGAGTCATTTGGAAGGCACATTGGGAATGTCATGGGATGACAGGGCGGTGTGGTGATGCCTGAGGATGGGGCAGTGACACTTGGAATTTCCAAACTCCCTTTTCCTGTCTGGTGGTTGTGGTTTTCAGGTGTGTGGTGGCTCGGTTGGAGCTTTTGTGGAATTCCAGGAAATTTTCATAACTGTCCAGGACAACATTTTTGATTGGGAAAGGAAGGGAGGGCAGATTAATGGGGATAACTTTTGCATCTTTTGTTGCTCTCCCTGCTTGGGAAGGCCTGGAAATGGAATTGCTGAGCTGGAGCAGTGCCTGGGAGCTCTGCAATGACAGCCTGGGCAGCGCTAAAAGGGACAAAAGGGCAGGGGGGAGTGAGAAACTCCTGGGCTGGGAATCTCCAGAGAACTGCAGTGGTTGGGGATTTGTGGAGTTGTGCAAATCTGAACGTCCTCACTCGAGCTGAGCTGGGCTTTGGATTCTTGCTGGGCTTGGCAGTGCTGGCACGAGCTGAATTCATCTCAAATGCATTTTTTCTGCCCTTGCATTGCCCAGCTCATCACTCCCCGTGCTCAGAGGGAAGCGAGCTCGGGCTGGCTGAGATGGAAATCATCCCCTTGATGATGCTCTTGGATCCACGGGCTTTTGATTAAGTTATAGTTAATGGAATGACTCTGCATTATTTATTACCCAGCAGGCTTTGATAGGAGACTGGAGGTTAAGCTCCAGCTCGGAGAAGGTGAATCCTGAGGGCAGCAAGGCTCAGGTTGATCAAGGGTGGAGGAGCTTTCCCTGTTTGCTCCCTGAAATTGGGTGAGGAGTCAGAGCAGAGCTGGGAATAAACTACTCCTGTTTGTCATCAGCTGTGCTGGCTTGCTAAACCACCACGTAAAGAGGCATCTTTAGTGCCTGATAAATGATTCACAGCACTAAACAATGGGCAGAGGAACGTTTTTCCTGTTTAGAAGGCAGTGCAAGCAATGAGAAGGAATTGGTGTGCGTGGGTTTGGAGAGCTCTGGGAGGTGAGCAGACCTTGGAGGGTCTGCTGGACAAGCAGGGTTTGCCCCTGGTGTTTCAGTGCTGGGATGTGGATTTCAGTTTTCCTGGGAAAAGGTTTTTTTTTATGAGTCTGCATTTGCTGGAATGGGTTGTAGAACAAGACAAAATAACAGCATTTCTGTGTGAGCAACAGTAACTACAGCAAATGGCAAAACCCCAAACTGCTGCATTAGGGAGGAGGCAGCCGTGGATCCTCCATAAATGATGCTGCTGAGAGCAAGGCACTGTGCATGATTTGATATTTGTTCCCACGGAATTGTGCAGTGACCATGCATCAGCGTTTGCTAAATTAGATTTTGTTTCTGCTGAGGAACAAAGTGCAGCGACTTGTATTTCAGGAAGCACTTCAGAGATAAATTCAGTCTCCCTCTCTCTCAAGCTTTGCTTCCTCGGATAATAACATGGTGTAAACCAACAGCTACAATTCTTCCTTGGTTTCCATCACCCTGGATCTGGCCTAGGATTTAAGTTTAAGGAATTGCAAGTGGGTGGAAGACGATTTTTTCCCACTCATTTCCTTTGCACTTGTCACGTCAGACAACGCCTTTGTTTGCTATTGTTGTTTACCTCCTGACAACTTGGGGGAGGTTTGTAGTGACAGTTCGGATGTTCAAGTTTATCTCAGTCTGAAGCAGCTGGAATTCCCCATCAGGCAGGGGCTGGGAGGGAGCAGCAGCCAGGGCAGCTCATTCCTGGCCTGAAGTGTTGCTTATTTGAAGGGAATAACAAAATCCTGTTGCTCTGAGTGCTCTGGAATGGTGGAATCTCCTGTTTTTCATGCACATAACCTGCTGGGTTTGGTCACTGTGCAGTGGCTGTCACCTCTGGGGCACTGAGGACATCGGGAACCAGTAGATTCTGCCCCGCTGCAGTGACTGGGGTGAGCTGGTGCTGCCCCAGAGCCCTGCCAGCCCTGCTGCTTTAGGGCCCCATTAAATCTGCAGTGACTGGCACCAGAATGGTCCTGGCTCGTGTGTCGAGATGACTTTGGATTTACAGAGGAACTAAAACCTCCCACGAGCCTCTGTCTCCACTCCTGGAGCCTGTCCTGTCAAAAGAACTCTGCTCTGGAGCACAAGGATGTTGTTCCTGCTCCTGCCACCCTTCCTTTCTCTTCATGGCAGCCCCACAGCGAAGCCTGGGGGGTTTGGAACTCTCCTCTGCTCAGCTGATGTTTATTTTTCACTGCAGTGTCTGGTCACGTTAGGTTTTGTGCTGTGTGGATTAAGCTGTGTGTTACAAACTGCCGTGGGCAGCTCGCTGCAGTTCTTCTGTGAGAGCAGTGCAGAGTAAATATTCCATCATTTCCCTCGTGAGGAGCCCAGGGTGAAGCCACTTAGTCTGGGGATTGTTCAGAGTGCCTGTTGCACAAAAGAACTGTTGGAGGTGGAGACTTGCTTCAGTTGGATAAACCAACGTGTGAAAAAATTGGAAAATTGAGTCACCATCAGTGGATTGTCTTTGGTGGTGTCCCAGATAAAGAAGTTTTCCCAAAGTGCCTTGGGTTTCCTTCAAAGATTCCATGATTTTGGAGGTCTTTCCCAGCCTAAATGATCCTGTGATTCCTTGGGTTGTGGTTTTTCCTTGGATCCCTTTGGAGGAAGGCTCTGAGCGGTGCCAGGCGTGGGGACGCCGTTGTCCTTGTGTGGAAGTTCCTGCAGTAAAACAGCGCTGACGGATTCCTTTCAGGGATGCACTCCCAAGAAACCACTCTCCAGAATTGAGAGGAGCAGGAGGAGCTGGCAGAGCCCAGCCTGGGCTCAGCTGTTTTCCCTCCCTCACAAATGGGACAAATGCCCACAAACCCATCCCGGTGATGAGCCCAGGGCGGTCACGCCCACCGGAATGTGAGCCCGTGGAGAAGGGATGAGGTCTGGAATATCCACAGGAACACACCTGAGCTGGGGGGAAAAGCAAAGCTGGGGGGGATGATGCAGCATTTGAGTGAGGAGTAGAAGGTGCCTCGTGTCAGATTTTGAGTTGGGGAGAATGTGCCAGAAATTTTGGGAGAATTGTCCTCTGTCAACCCCGAATCCATCTGGAACTTCCCAGCACAGGCACCGGCGCTGCCCTTTCATATCTTTCTACTTATTTGTGCTCCTGGGCCAAAGGGATAAAGGGAATTGTTTCTGCAATCTTCACAGGAGAAATTTTGAATTTGAGATAAGGTTTTTGTCAGTCAAGGATGAACTGAACTAACTCAGACCTGGAAGCAAATGATAGAACACATAAATTCCCTCAGCTTCCCGGATTTCTTTCTGTGCCTGATGACTTTTTCCAGCAATGTCCAATATAAATGAAGTTCCCTGCTATTACAGCTATTACAGAATATATTACTGCCCAGTTTGGCAGCTTTTGCAAAGCTGTTCTTTGTTTGCAATAAGCAATTTTCTTTTATCTGTGCCCAGAGCACCTCTGGGTCAACATCATGAACATGCAAATATTTCAGTAGATTGATTGGATACATCATAAAACTCTGTCTTATTTTTCTGTTATTTATTTGTTCTTTCAGATGGATTTATGTCCATTTGTAGCACAGGCACTGATTATGGAAGGTTGGGCTAAGTTTGTGGATTTTGGAGCTTCTGTATGACCTTGGAAGTGTTTGGAACGTGGTGTCTCTGCCCTTGAATTTATTTCCCAAGCTTCATGCAGCCTTGGTAGCTTTTATACCATCAGGAAATGGAGAGATACAACCTCTTTAATTTCCCATTTGCCTTAAATTGTTCTGATGAACTTATGATTAAAATAAAAATGAGCAGGAGGGACAGTTCAATATCCCCCCGCTGCCTATTGAGCGTCGCTGTGGTTGGAGAAAAGATTCGATTGAGTTGGAGAACCAAGCTCATGGATTTTTGGCTGTTAAACCAAACTGGGCTTTCATTTTACTCCTCTGTGATCACAGGAATATTCCCAGTGCTGTGCAGCTTTCTGGCGTTGAGCAAATGGCTTTTCCAGTGAAGTCCCCAAAATAAATGGAGCCCAAGTGGAGGAGGGAAGTGAATTGACAGAAAGCTCTGAGAGAGGCAGCTGCCAGGTGCTACAGAAATGCAAAATACTCCAGTCAAGGAATCCTGTGCCTCCCTCACTTTAATCCCTGGTGGATTGTGGGGCTGTCCTGCCTCTCATTGATCCAATAAATGTGCTACAAAAAGATTCCCTGGGTAGTAAATAGGATGGACCATTTTAGATTCACAAAACCGCGAACTCCGTCTTGGGGGGAGAAGTTCCACACGGAGCGTTTTTTGCACCCAAAGTAGGTCAATCTAATTATAATTGGCTTTAATGAGCACCACTCTGCAGTTCTGTACCTGTAGCTGCTTGGCACTCAGAAGTGCAAATGCCTTTGCTGCCTTTGAAAAAACAACAACAACAAAAAAAAAAGGCAAGGAGAAATCAAAGAAGTAATTTCTACTCTAATGCATTTCGACTTGAAAGCCTCTGTTGTCCCCATCAGCAGGGCAGAGAATCCAGCATGGGTAGGAAAAGCTGCAGCAGAGGCAAGGGCCAGCAGCTCAGAGGATAAAGGTGAAAATCAGTTTTTGGGTCACAAGATTGACCCTTCCAGGAATTTGGCTGTGTTTGGAGGAGTTCTTCCACTGAAGCAGGGAGAGCTGCATCAGTTTGAAGTGAATTCCTTCTGCCTCCAAAGACATCCAGGTACAGTAACAGCAAAGGGAGAGGAAAACACTGGGGGGAATTTGTCATTTAGGCTGTTCCCAAAACACATTCATGTACCTGTGTCCCCAGAGAGAAGAAAATCTCATATATCCTGTGAGTGTGCATCGTGGGCCTTTGGGATGCAGTGCTCCCAAGTGCTGCCTTGGGCAGGGGAAATGGATTTGAGGGAGGTTTTAGGTGTTTCACTGGTGTTACACGAGAGGGTTTTGTTCTCTGAGATGCAGCTTTGCAGCAGCGCCTCAGAGGCGCTGACCGAAGATGTTCTGTGTGTGGAGGCAGAGTGAGGAGCACAGACCTTTCACAACTGGCTGGGAGGAAGCAGCAGCCTCTCAAGGCAGGGTCTGGCCAGAGATTCCTTCCCTTCAGGTGTAACAGGGGTGTGTGAGTGCTGCTGCTGTCTTTTGTTCCAGTGACCCATGCCCAGAGTCATTCGGTGCTCAGGCTTGGAAGGCGCCTTACAGGATGGTTGGTTTGGCCAAGCCTTGCACTGTGTCCTGCTCTTTCTGGAGTCGGGACAGGTTTATTCCTGACCTTTGGCCATGCAGGTTTCGGGCAGCCTTGGCCAGGCAGGCTGCTCATGGTGGCTCAGCCTCTCCCTCCGTGTGAGCCCCTGCTGCTTTCTCAGTGTGGGGATGTGGCATTGCCTGCACACTCAGCCCTTCTTCTGCCTCATGTCCAGGTGGAACTGGGGGAGAAGGAGACAATGAGCCCTGGGTTGTCCCTGGAACTGGGGGACAAGGAGACAATCAGCTCTGGGTTGTCCCTGGAACTGGGGGACAAGGAGACAATCAGCTCTGGGTTGTCCCTGGAACTGGGGGACAAGGAGACAATCAGCTCTGGGTTGTCCCTGGAACTGGGGGAGAAGGAAACAATCAGCACTGGGCTGTCCCTGCAACTGGGGGAGAAGGAAACAATCAGCTCTGGGTTGTCCCTGGAACTGGGGGAGAAGGAGACAATCAGCACTGGGTTGTCCCTGGAGTTGAGGGAAAAGGAGACAATCAGCACTGGGCTGTCCCTGGAACTGGGGGAGAAGGAAACAATCAGCACTGGGCTGTCCCTGGAACTGGGGGAGAAGGAGACAATCAGCTCTGGGTTGTCCCTGGAGTTGAGGGAAAAGGAGACAATCAGCACTGGGTTGTCCTTGGAACTGGGGGACAAGGAGACAATCAGCACTGGGTGGTCCCTGGAGTTGGGGGAGAAGGAGACAATCAGCACTGGGCTGTCCCTGGAGTTGGGGGAGAAGGAAACAATGAGCCCTGGCATTGTCCCTGTGCTGTTCTGTGACCCAGCACCTGGCACGGGTGAAATCCCAAATGCTGTGAGTGTGGTGGGGCAGCGCTGGGTTCTGTGGTGGGCTGGGGAAGGGTGGCTGAGGAAGGAGCTGCCCCAGGGCCAGGCAGCAGCTGTGAATCCAGCTGTGCTCACAGCTGCTGGGGGCAGAGCCCAGGATGTGTCTGGAGGTTTGGGCTCCACGTCCCTGCAGGGAGGAGGCCAAAGCTCCATCCTCAGATTTTACTTCCCTCTGTTTCCTGGGACAAAGAAACCTGGTGCGAAGAGCCCTGTGTGCTCTGCTGGGATGCTGAGGACATTCAGTGTTCACCTGACACCCTCTGACTTTGTGCTTTTGTCTTTTCTCTTGCCAGCCCAGAACTGCAGTTACACATTGCAGGGCCCAAACGGGACAATACAGAGCCCAGGCTTTCCCTATGGATACCCCAATTATGCAAACTGCACGTGGACAATCACTGCTGAGGAGCAGAACAGGATACAGCTTGTTTTCCAGTCCTTTGCATTAGAGGAAGATTTTGATGTATTATCCATCTACGATGGGCTGCCTCAGCAGGGGAATCTGAGAGCAAGGTACAGTGTTCATTACAGTGATGTTTATAAACATGTTCCCCTTCCTGGGATTAAAGCTGGCCTCGGATGTTTATGCTGCAATAAACTGGGAGTGTTTCTCCATGAGCAGTTCTTACAGTTGTTTTGATTTCTTATCTCTGATAAGGCTTGAAATGTTTCTCTGGGCTCCCGACAGTAATGATTTATCAAGACTCATCCTAGACATCCAGAGGAGTTAATTAGGAAATGGAGCAGGAGGGAAGCAGAGTTAATGTGCAGAGAGATTCCCTCAGTCCAGACGGGACTCTTGGAGAGGGAGGATGGGCTGTGGGGTTCAGTGATGGCTCTGCCAAAGGCTTTGGGAGTTTCCCCCAAAAATCTGGGCTATTCCTTAACTCCCAGTCCCTCCAGGACAGGGCTGCATTCCCTCCCATCTCTCGGATCTCCAAGGGTAAGCAGTGTTCAGTCATCACTTCAGTAGGAAAACTTCCCTGCTCAAGTGAGGCTGTCAGTGTTACAGGAGTTGTGGGGGAGGCTGGTTGTGATGTGTTGCTGTGGCAGCAGATGCTGCTCGGGGTGTCAGTCGTGATCTCAGCCCAGATGGAACCAGCTGGGTGACTGGGGGCACGACTGGAGGTGCTGGTGGCAGCTCCAGCCTGACAGTGATGCATTCAGAAACTCCTGGGACAGTGGCAGCATGCAGGCTCTGAATCCCTGGCAAGGATGCCGGAGCCCTGGAAATTGATTTTCCTTCAAACCACTCAAGTTCAGGACAGATCCATTGACCTCAGTGTCTTGTCTAACCTGAGTGGAGCATCTGAGCTGCACCCTGGTGGAAATCAGCTCTTTATGTAGATGATTTCAGTTATGCAAATAAATCATCTCCTCATTTGGCAACTGTGCTTGAGAATCACTTTAATAATGGGACCTCGGTGTTTAATCAGGAGGTTCGGTGCTTTGCTTTGGGGATAATGAAAAGTGGAAAACTGGGGGTAAAATCCAGCTGAGAAAACTTTGTGTGATGAGAAGTTAATGCTGCTCTGAGATAGTCACGAGAATATTCTGGTTGTAAATAAAAGTAGCAGAAAGGGACCTCCCAAGTGTGAGCTGGGGCTCTGCCCTGAGGGTCTGTGGCCCTGGGGAAGGTGAGGAGACAGAAAAGGTCGCCCCTGTGCATCCCTGGTGAAGTTCAGGTGCAGCTTGGGCAGGTGAATGTGAGCTGGGGATGGAACCAGCAGCAAAAGGCAGGTGGGAATTTTCCATCTGTGATGAGGAGTTCCAGAAATGTTCAGGCCAGGAAAGTGAAATAAAAGGGGGAAATAAAGAGGGGGATTTCTACAGGTCTGAAAGCATTTAGAGAGGGCTTAGCAAGGATGAACTCCTGCAGGTGGGCATTTGCTTTCTTCCCTTGGACATTTCTGAATTAGTAACTTCTTAACCTGGATTTGGCTCCTTTGGGCTCTTTCATGTCTCATCTGTTTGTTCACCAGTTCCAGTGTCTGGGCTCTGATGCTCAGGGTGGGATTGTTGGGGTGTCCCCTGATCCTTGTGGGTCCCCTGCACCTCAGGAGATCCCAGGTATTAATTTTGGTACGTCAATCTCAGCTCATTAGACTCTTAACTCTTTCCTAACAGTGAGTTACTTTTTTTTTCTCCCTCTTTCTCCCTTTCTGCTCTTTCTCATGGCCATCAATTTTGCTTTTTTTTTCCTGCCTGCTTTCCAAATGTTCTCCATTCATCACCTTGGCGCAGCCCTGAAGATGGATGGCCACGTGTCACTCATCAGAGCTCACCCAAAATGAGCTGTGAGCAAGGGGAAAAGAAGGGACAACTGGATTTCTTTGCTTCTTCCCCTCTCAAGCGTGTATTTTTGAGCATTCCTGAAGCATTTCAGGTCCTTCCCACCCCAGACCATTCCAGGATTCCCTGGGAAGGGGTTAATGTTGTGTTCATCATGTGCTGGCAAACACCCTCTTGTCTTGCAATTTAATGTGGTGTGAAGGTTCCCTAACAGAATAAGAGCAGCCCTAATCCAATGAGGCATTTGCTAATAAACAGCTTTACTGGATATTAGGGAATTTGCGTTGCGTGTTTGTGATGAGGACGTGAATATTAAATGGGTTTCAGTGCCTTAATTTAGACATCCAGGGCTGTTGTCATCTCTCAGTGCCATGACTTTGCTTTGTTTGCTAAAATCAGAGCTTGTTTCCAAGTCTTTTCTATTTCAGCTTCTCTCAAATAATGGGGTTTTTAGAAACCTGCAATGGGTTGGGTTGGAAAGGAACTTAAATTCCATCTCATTCCATCCTCTGCCATGGGCAGGGACACCTTCCACTAGCCCAGCTGGGGAAATAAACCCAGTTATTTGTACTCCTCCAGGGTGAACCTGGGCTGTGACCCTGCTGGGCCTGGCCTTGGACACTTGAGGGATGGGGCAGCTGCAGCTCCTCTGCACAACCTGTGCCAGGGCCTCACCAACCTCACAGGGGGGCATTTTTTCCACGAATTTAACCTAAACTTCCCTTTTGGCAGTTGGAACCCATTCCTCCTTGTCCAGTAGAATTTTCCCAGCTCCTGGCTTTCCAGCAGGAACCACAGTGGGGGAATTCTCTGTGGAACCTGAGAGCTGTGGTGGCTGCAGAGTTTTCCTTGGTGAGGAACATCAGGATTTGGTTCCTGTCCAGGACTTCCCCTTCCTTCTCTTGAGCTCAATACACCAGACCAGACTTTCCCAAATGCTCTTCCTTCAAGTTCCCAGCTGCTGTGGGATCAGGGAGTGATGTGATCCCTGCAGTTATTCCAGAACAGCCTTTTCCCAGTTCCCATTGTGCCTTGTGATTGTGTCATTGTTCCGAGGTCGCTCCAATCAGGTTCCCTTCCTGATTGCCTTCCCACTGTGCTGGGCTCAGAAACTCAGCGCAGACCTGACTGCAATCTGAATTCTTGGGGTTATTTATGACTCTGAGGTTGCTGTGGGATTTGGGAGACTCTCTGCACCTCTTTGTGGCAGACTCTTGCTCCATGACATCCCCAGAGTGGGCAAGGACAGAACCACGTGACTTCCCCCAGATTTTTTATCTGCTGATGATTTGCAGGACTCTTTTAATGTGAGAATCTTAAATCACTTGCAGATTCCCTGATTTGAAGCTTTGGGCTTGTAGTCAGATCCAGGGGAAACCATTTATAGTCTCCCCATGCATCGGTCGCTGCAGCTCCATAATTCTGTTTTCCCAGTGAGACCTGGTGAATTTACACTCCAAATGGAAGTGGTCAGCTTAGAAAATCAGATTTATTTTTTTCTATCTTCCAGAGATGTTCAAAACTGCATCAGGAAGCCCAGGGGACAGACATGGGGATGTTTCTACCAGCAAAGACTCCTCACTTGTAAATGTGCTGAGCAGTGCTGGGCTTCCTCAGGCTCTTCCAGCCCTTGGGCTTCCCTTCCCGCCTGTTGTGGGCAGGGAATTGTGTCATCCTCTGGTCTCTCCCCTGTTCAAACAAAATGTTTCAGTGATGCTGAGTTTATTTGCCCGAGAAAACGTTTGTTTGAGGCTGTGCATCCAGAGAAAATCAAGTGCCAGAGCCTCGGCAGCGCCGCTTGCGTTTCCACAGGCGTCGCTCAGAGGTGTTTATTGACACAGCTGGGGGGAACCTGCTCCTTCTGAGGAGCTTTTGCAGAAATTCCCGTGCCTGCAGACAGTGCAGGGTCTGGGGAAACGTTTGCAGTCATTACTGCAGTGGGGTTCTGTGCAAGGCAGAGAAATCCTGCCCCGCTTCCCTTGCAGCTCACATCCCACATCTCAGTGGCTGCTCCTCAGGTCGCTTCCAGATCCTCATCCTTCTTCCCTGACAAGTGGCTGAAGAGTGAGGAGAAGGATTGCCATCAATCTGCTGTGTGAGCAGTTCAGAACCACGGCTTGGGCCATATTTAATTGACTGGAAGTTTAAGGATTTTGTCTGAACTCAGAAACGATGTGATCCTTGGGATAAGAGCAGAGTTATCTCTGGGCCGACCTAATTACAGCTGCACCAGGAATTAACTGCACCTTGCATGTTTCTCTGATAACCTTTTAATTACTCTTTGAAAAAAGCAGCCTGGGTGACTTGTACTTAATTACCAATCAACAGCACGAAGCTTTTGAACTTAAAAAAAAGCAAAAGGGAGGAGGAGAGGAAGGGACAAGGAGAACTGAGAGTTCTCCCAGTGTTCCTGTGGCTTGCAGAGATGCAGATTTGGGGTGAAACGGCATCCTGGGGTTCAGTCCTGGCAAAGAAATTCCTGGAAAAGCAGCATCTGTCAGCTGGGAATGCACAGAGCTTGTGTTAAGAGTTTGTGTTGAGTCACCTCTGGTCCTTTGTCGCTGCCTCATGTCTCCAAGGTGACTCAGTTCTTTTTGCTAAGGAGAAGGATAAATAAAGCAGAGGGCCAGCTAAATCCTTTGTCACCTTTAGTAAACATCCGAGCCCTACCTCCCCCTCAGCAGAGTCTTTTGTCACTTCCCATTAACTCCATGGGAAAAGAAACACAACAAAACCCCACTTAAATTTATGTTCCCTGCTTTGTAGGATAAAATCCACTTTATTTGGTTTTTTTTTCCTTTGGGAAGAGCCGTGTTTGAGCTGCTCCAGCAGCTCCAGGACCCTTCAGCAGCGTCCCTGTTTTGTTCTGGGGAAGTGCTGAGTGTTTAAACTCTGTCTGGAGGATAATTGATGAAACTGGAGCTGAAAGTCTGGGAGAGGTAATGGAGTTAATGCAACTGCAGCAGGCTCTGCAATTTCGATTCAGTTTTTCCATATTTATTAGCAGAGGGTGCATCAGGAGGAGTGATAAAAGCAGCTGATTCAATCAGAGTGGGAGCTTTTTCCCTGGCACCGTGTGGAATGTTGTAGGCTTACAAGGAGCTTTGGCACAGATATTTTGGCAGCCTCTTCAGAGATGGGGATGGAGCAGTTTTGTCCTGGTTTAGGGGTTCAAGGACCTGCTCTCACCTCTGCCCTCCCAGGTGTGAGCTGAGACACACAGGCGAGGTCTCTGAAGGTGTTGCTGTTACTTGAATAATATTTTCTTCCTCAAATTATTTTTGTTTTCCCTCAAACTGCTGATTAACCACGTTTGTAGGGACAATCTCCCAGCAAAGCCTGACAAGCCCCACCCCTGGAAGTGTCCACGGGCAGTTTGGAGCAGCCTGGGATAGTGGAAGGTGTCCCTGCCCATGGCAGGGGTGGAATGGGATGAGATTTAAGGTTCTGGGATTTTGTGAGTCTTGCTTTAAATTAAGGTATGTGAAGTGGATTAAGTGTAGAAAGATTTTCTGTAATTGGGCAGCATCTACTGGATTTTAATTAAGACTCTGTCCTGGAACAGCTTTTGATGGATCTGTGAGCCCTGGCTGCTGCTGGGGAGTGAGGCAGGGGTATCTGAGGGGAAGTTTAGGTAGTGCATGGAAATTCTGGGGAGAATCATGGTGTCCTTCATCTTCCATTCCACACTGATGGAATTGTTTCAAGCCTCCTGTGCCTCTGGCCTGGAGCTGTGGAGGACGTGGCTGGGGTGTGCCCTGGCCTGGCTGAGGCAGCTGCAGGAGCTCGTGGTGCTCTGCTGTGACCCCGACAGCAAAATGCACAAAATTCCCCCCTCAGCCTCTCCTGCTGGGATCTCAGGGCATCCCCAGGGCCCAGCAGGGTGTGTTCCTCTCCGGATGCCCCAGCTGCTGGCTGCTTTTCCTGCAGGGGAGCTGGTCAGGGGAGCCCAGCCCTTGCAGACGTGGGGAGATGAGTGAGCCCTGCAGAGCCTGGAGTGAGGGCTGCAGGTAAATCCAGCCTCAGGTGGCTCTCAGGGCTCTCTCCTTCTCATCAGAGATGGCTCGTGAGAAACCCAGCCTGGTGCTCCACTAAGAACTGTTCTCTGGAGCTCTAGATCAATTTGTCTTTTTATCAGCTTTTTCATCGGTTTAAAGTGACGCAGTCCCAGCCACCTCGAGTCACTCATTTCAGACTCGGCTGCCTTCACTCCTGAGCTGCAATGACAATTGCAGCCCCACTGGGGAGTTTTTAGGGGTCAGAGGGAGTGAGATGAGGTTTTTTTAGCAGTGGAAGGAGGGAAAATGAACCAGTCCATGGCCCTGGCTTGGTGCTTCTCATTTTCAGGTTGCTCTGGGAGGGAGCAGGGCTGGCTGAGGAGGGTGAGGGCAGCACAGGGAATTTTTGGCTATTACCCAACTGCTCTGTGATGAGGAGCTGGCTCCAGTCTGGCCCTGCCTGCAAGAACCTGTCCCAAAAGTCTCTTGACTTAGCAAAGAACCAAACCTTCAGAAGTAATGTCCCCTTGAGCTGGTGAGCAGGAGGGTGGCACTGCCCTCTGCGGTGCCAGTGTGGGCTGGGCACTGCAGCAGAGGCTGTGGGGGAAAGGCAGAGCCCTGGGATGTGCTGGGATCCCCTCCCAGGAGCAGGGATCTATCCTGCCCAGAGCCCAGCAGCTGCTCTGCTCCCTGGGCAAATCCCTTTCCAGCTTTCCCGGCTGTAAAATGCCAGAATCCCAGAATCCCAGAGAGCTGCTGCCCTGAGAGCTTCTCCATCCCAGCTTCCTTGCCTCTCAGCCTGTGTCAGACATTGTGCCTGCTCTCCAGGCTGCAGGACCCTGGATTCCTGCCCTGGAGGGCTGCTGGAGCCCTGGGTGTTCCAGCACCTCCACTGTGCCAACACTTGCTCCTTGTTCCCCACTTGCCCTGTGTTTAGCAATAAACAAACCTTGTGTGATTTCCAGGGGGTTCCGAGAACTTATTCTTCCCATTTACTCAATTTCACACCCCTGGTGACTTTTTTTCTTTTGCCTCTTTCTCTTTTTTTACAAGAAAGACAGAAATAACCCAAATCTGCCAAGTTCTGAATTGAAGCCACTGAGCCATGCTTGGGTTGTATCCAAACTTGTCTTTGTTTACTCGGAATGTCAGCTCGAATTTGCCAGGGGGTGACTGAGATTTGACGAACTTTCCTGTGAATTTGTCTTTTTCTTCCTCTTGGTTTGTCATAATGAGGCTGAGAACAGAGGTGCCAGAGTTGGATTTCATGGAGTTATGGAAGGGTTTGGGTGGGAAGGGAATTAGAGCTCGTCCAGCTCCACCCCCATGGCCAGGGGCACCTTCCCCAGTCCCAGCTCTTTCCTGGGCTGGGGGCAGCTCTGCAGGTGAGGTCTCACCTGAGCAGGGCAGAGGGGACAAAATCCCACTGCAATCCCAGGAAGTCTTGGAAAAACAAGTGTGGAAGGGATGTGAGAAAAATAATAAATCACATCCAACTCCATGGTCTTCCCACTCCATTGCATTGCATGGAAAATCAAATTTATTGAAATGTGATGCTCGGTACCTGTCCCCAGTCTGAGCCATGAAGGCCTCATATATCTGAGCTGGCTGTGCTGGCTCTGGGCTCTATAAATAACACTTTTCTAGTGGGAATTGACCCAAACCCCGCTTTAAACAAGTGGAGAAATCCATCCAGGCTGGGATTTATGAGCTCTGTCACTGTCCCCCGAGCCCGTGCTGGTTAATGAAGCTTTGTCAGTGTCAGAGGTAAGCAAAGGACTCCTGGGCCTTGATGGATTGTGCTTGGCTTGGGCAAGGGAGGGAAGTGCAGCTGATTCCTGAGACTGAGAGCTGTGCTAGATAAAATTCCTGGGAAAACTGGAGGTGTTTATGGCACTGAGAGAGGTTAAGGAGCAGAAAAAACTGGGGGGTTTTGCCCCTTGCTTGTTCCTGTCGTGGTAAGGAAAATGAAAAGTAGTGAATGTCAGAAGCAAGGGATTGTGTTAATTTGGAATCAATTCTGCAGCAGCGGGATGGGA
>VWYI01019077.1:0-30964 GCA_013399455.1 Anthoscopus minutus
TATTACTGCCAGTGTTGCAATTATTCTGAGACACAGTTGTTTGATGTTACCCTATTAATCTGAAGAGCTGCTTTGGCATTACATGATCAAGGCAAAACAATCACAGTTGAACTAAGTTAGCACAAAAATCTCACCAAATTTAGAGAAGACAGGATTTCATCCAAATCTGGGCCTCAGATTAAATGCAAAAGGGTTTTTTGAGCATTTGGATACAGCCAGTTCTCTTCCTAAAAGATTATTTTCTCACTACTATTAATCAACATTTAAGTGTTTCAAAAATTTCCTAAAAGTAATGGGGGAACCTGTTTCTTACTAATTTGCAAAGAAAAGCATGAAAAGAAGAATGTGAGGATCTAAGTCTTCTGGAATGTGAGACCAAATTAAAAAAAAAATTAAAAAATCACACATTCTCTCTTCAGATGAAGTATATTGGCAAGCATCTTAGCACACACGTTGCAGTACTCAACCAGGGCAGCTTTGAGCTTAAGCCATAGAAAATTATTACATGGGATGTATCAGATGCACATTGTAGAACCCACTAGGAATTTATTTCTTGAATTTGTTAAAACTCAGCCCTCCCTCCAAAATGAACTGAACCTTAATATAGCCCTGAGTTATTGTGAAAGTCTGTCAGGATGTTTTAGGTCAGAATCTCCTACTTGTGTTATCAATGTCCACACTTTCCTCAGAAATCTTATTATGAACACTCTCAGTCCCACTTGTCTTTAAAATATGCTGGTCTGTGCCTTTATGGCTGTAGTTCATAACAGCCCTGTTCCTTAATATAACTGGAATTCACTTTAGTCACTAACTCAGACTTGTCTTAGTGGTTAATCATGAGACCCACAAAATGATAGAAATAGTTCTGAGATTTCATTCTTTATGAGTCGATCTTTTTCAGCCTTTATAATCCATTTGTTATATGAAAGAGCAGAACATTCTTTTTCACTATGTCATTCCTCATTTAAAGTAACAGAAAGTAAGACTTGTCCTAAATATTGCGACATCCTACTAGAAAGGTATGTTCTGAAATAATCAGTACTGTAAATATTAGGGTGAAGCACATGCATCAGTGCTAGTTAAACCCTGGCTTTAGAAATGACAGTTCACAATCAAGGCTTTCAGAAGTCCATCTATTTATGACAGAAATGGAGAAGATTATTTCAAATGCTAGTACAAACTAACTGCAGTGTGACTTCCTGATACCAAATATTCATGGATATGTAAATAATATTCAGGAAATATTTAATGGAAATTACAAAATCAAGGCATGGCACTGAAACTTCTAAGTTAAATAGCATCAAGTAAGGGAAGAACTCTAAATTCAATTTGCTGAAGGTATAGGATTTCCAATTTGTGATGTTTAAAAACAACATTAAGGAATAAAAAGCATAAAATTGGCACTCTCTGGATACAAAACTTGAAATGTTTTCTTTCCATTATATATAGCAGTTACTTATGAGCCCTGAGCTACACTTTGAGTCACTATAAAATCGTCTACTTAATCCCCATTCAGTTTAACCAAGCATAGTTCTTTGCAGTACATTTTCTTCTGATCAGGAATGATTGACTTCTGAATATGATGATGCTGTGATTTTCTCCATGAATGCTTTCTAAAGCACACTCTATGGCTGCTTTAGAGCAAAGAACAAGTAAGCCCAAAGTAGAATATGACCTTGTGTTTCTACATAGGACTCCTTCACTAGAGGGCCCCACCACGGCCTTCTATATTGAGAAATGAAGACTAAACCATGCAGTTGAATTTATCTCTATTGGTCTGGGACCATTTATCCCAGGTAGTTAAAAACCCTGGGCATTGCGTTTGTCCATTATTCTTCCAGCTTCCATTGACAACGTGAAGCTATTCTGCCTAATCACCCATGTTTCTGGCTGCATTCCTCACCTTGGACCAGGAACATCTCACACAAATCCCACGCTTACTCCTACCAAAGCCTTGCATTCACAGCAGCTTTAACCTCCACCCTAAACTTTTTAACAGTATAGGAACTTCAACAAGTTGCCACGAGGCAAACTTAAAGAGCACTAGCTTCTCCAAAAATGTTTTTTATTTTGCACAGCTAAAGAAGAAGTATCTTATCCTTTACTAGAAGTACATTAAGACATCTGAAACTTATCACAGGATATAGCATATAGGAGTTTATTGTGATGGTGTGGGCTGGCTGAAATGGAGGTCAGGGTTATACAGGATGAGAGTGCAACGTGCCCTTGCAATATTAGCTAATGGAATAACAGCTCTGCACTTTCCACATATGGACTCGAAACTGCTCAACTTATGCTAGAGGATACAACATACCCATGGAATTCAGAAAATCTGAAAGAGAGCCAATATATAATCTCCTATGTCACCTTATCATTTATTATAAAAAAAAAAAATCATCCTTTATTTTTGAGGATTAGGTTAATGAGACAAGAAAACATTAATTAGCAAACCCTTTAAAAAGAAACCTGTAGTTTATTTTTAGAAGAAAATCTGAGTTAGTGTTAGTCTCCGGTCAGCTTTTAGCAAATGTTGAAATTATCACACATGCTTTCTCCTTGTCCTATTACAACTGTTTATGTGAACTATATAGCAAAAGGAGAAATCTCCACCAATATTTTTATGCATGAACTGGAAAACCATGTTTCCACAATACATTTATAAGCTGGCTTAAATATGAGACTCCTTTGTGCCAAAATTAGAGCCCAGTTATCAAAGTGTATCCTTATATACTCCTGTGCATGTACAGAAGCCTCCACATATTAAATAACTTTTGGGCCCCAAGAAGAAAAGCATTGTAGATATTAATAAAAGCAAGTATTATTTAAATCCTCCACTACAGCTTGAACAAGGTCATCCAACTTTTAATTGTCTAATGTGCAGAGGAGCTAGACAATCAGCTGATGGAAAAAGTGTGGACAAGCTAGCAACATCAGTGCCTCATCCAGAAAGGGTAGCTCAGGATCTTGGAGCATATTTTACATAACACAGCATGAGGTACAAGACTCATGGGCCATTCAGTCCTCAAGAAAACTGACTTAAGGAGCCACAGGACAGTAACAGCAATTTTAGCCAAAATGTTGTTTGCATCAACAAAAAGGGAGAAAACTACAACAGAGTACAGATTAACAGACTTCTGGCATTCATATTTTAATGCTGGAGTAGTTTCATTCAAATGGGCCTTTTAATGCTCAAGTATAACTTTTGGCAACGTTATTACAGGACAAATTTTGTTCAAGTACACCAGAGACTGTTACTGTCCAAACAACAGTTTTCAGTACCTGCTGGGATCTCAGGATGGCAGCATCAATCTCATCCACCTTCTGAGAGATCGTGTCACTCACTAATCTGTAACGCTCATTGTCCTCCGTTATCATCTTGTCCAGCCCCTCTCTGGCCCTCCATGGCACCAGCTCCAGGAAGGCACTTCCAACTTCATTCAGAGTGTCCACTAAGCCTTTGTTGTTCTTTGCTTCTTTTTTCAATTCCTGCAAAAGGGCATTTAAAACAATTAAACTATTTAAACATGGCAGTATATGAATGGCACATACAAAGTTTGCAGGTTTTTTCATTCTTTCAACCACTTCATGCGTCCAGAACTGAAATGTTTCCCATACAAACTAAAGAGCTAAATTATTTTCAGCTAAACTGAATTAGCTTTTTGATACTATAAGTTGTTTGACAGAAAGATAGGTGATTCTTAAGAGAATTTTCCACAGAATCTAACCTAAATATGTTTCTCTATTTAGTATGACTGTCCAAAAATTTTCTAAAAATTGTTAGTACTTCATGAAGCATCCAAAGAAAGTAAAACTAATGTATGGTTGTAAACTGCAACTCCATAAGGAACTAAGTCATCAGCAAATCAAATCAGCATGCAATAGGCAAAATATGATGAATTCAAATGATTTCTGCAATGACTGGATTAAATTTCAAGCACATATTCACACAAAGGAGTGAGTTTTTACCTGTACCAAACTTGCCATCTATTAAAGAAATTTAATAGAATTTTTTTAAGGTTCCATCCTCAACATTTTCCATACCATGCAGTTTACACTACATTTTTTCTTTTGAAATAGATCTTGTTAAACAAAATTAGTAATATTTTTATCCATGCCACAGCTAAAGAACTGAAATAATTTTGTTTAACAGCTTATTAAAGTCTTAGGTAGCTCCTCAAATAAAACAAAAATGTTGTGCTTCTCTTGTGCTAAAAACAAACCTCAGGCCAGTTTCCTAAGTGATCATAACAGATGACTCTGGAAAAATAGTTTGATTTTTAACTACTGTTACAATTAGTCAAATTATCTGGATCCAAAATTAGTTATTAAAAAAATTATTTCATATCAAGCATAAATTAACATGAAACCTCACTGAATCACAGAACAGTAAATATATCACAGGTTCTAAAACCTACTTTTTGTCTTTCTTGTACTTGGCTTAATTCTTCACCCTTTGGTATGTGAGTTTCATATGAGAGCAGCTCCATCTCTACTTCATCAAGCCATTTGCAGAGTTCCTCATGAGCTGAGTGCAGTTGGCCTGCAAGCTGCAGTGCCTGCTCTAAAGTCTTGGCTACATCAGAACTTAACTTTGTAATGTCTTTGTACCTTGCTTTAATGCCTTCCAGTTTATCTTGAACAATTACAACTTCATCACCTAAAATATTAAAGAAATATTATTTCCCATGATCACAAATATTAAAAAGAAAGAAACCAAACCAAAACCACAACAAAAAAACTCTAAAATCCAAATCTCTATATATTACAGAAACTTCAGTATTTAATACATAAAATAACCCAAACAAGGTGGCAAGGCCAATCCTCAACTGTTGTAAATTATCCTACAATCTCTAAAGCCCACAGAACCACAAAGTTTACCTCCGTTTAGTATCAGTACTTCTATTTTTTTTCTGCTTTACTAAACTATTACAGAGTAAGGAGTTAAATCCAATTTTAAGCAGAAATGTTTCTTAGGAAAAAAACCCAACACCCTTATATTCACAATACTTCTTATAAAGGCCAAATAAAAGTTATAAAAGTGTTACTGGAAATGTAAAGAACAAAAAAAACCAACTACATATTACTAACTAGACTTTCAATTACATTAGATTTTGACATCACAGTTCATCCTCATTGCTGTCCATTTGAAACCCAATTCAAAATGCTAAAAAGAAAAACAGTGCATTGAAATTTATTAGCCATAATATTAGAAATGTTCAGATTTCATCATAGAATATGTGTACTGTCAAAGTTTGGAACAGAAAAGGATAATACCACCCTGCACAAACGTATGTCTCAAGAACTTTACAAATACTGGAAAATATTGCTCCACAGAATGGACACATCGTGTAGACCTGGAATGCAACTTTTCCCACACTATTAGTTCCCATGGCCAAAGCTTTCCCCTTGCAGTCATAGGTAGTCTAATATCATCTGTGAATGTCTGCAGGGAATTTACTGTGTCCACTGCCAAACAGCCCTCCGTTATGAGTAATGTTCATAACTCACTATTAGGAATGGAATGCAGGTTCACTAAAATAATTTTCCACTAAAAAAAAAAAATGAAAGGATTCAAGGGCTAAATTCGCTACAGGAAAAAAGGTCTTTTGCTCACTTACATTAAAAGTAAAATTGGCCCCAAAACATAACCTAGCTTGACCTCAAACCTTATTAAAATAAACAACTATGATTGCTTTAACCAATAAATATGAACCATATTTACAAGTTTCATTTTAATTTTCTGAGGCACCTACAAGAAAAAATGTATGACAAATCATAGTTCTATGTAAATTCTCACCTGTTGTTTGCTTGAGAAGCTCTAAGCCATTTTGTATAGCCAAATCAACATTTTGTTTTCTAAGAAGAATCTCTTCCTGAAGATCCTATGAATAAAGGTCATTTATGTTAGCACAGACCTAAAAATTATATTATTTTTATTTAGAGTAAGTATACTGACATTTTAAACAAAATATATTAATAAAAATCAATGATGTATGGGAATATAAATCAAATTTAAAAGATGTATTAAATAAGAAATGAACAGAAATAAAAATACCAGTAGTTCAGAGTGCTGTTTCTCAAGCAATTCTGTGTTGCAATCTTGGACTGACAATTTGTTCAGTTTATCATGGATTTCATTCAGCCAGTTCATCAATTCAACTTCGTCCTCCCCGAAAATCTGAGCATTGCTGTAAGCTTGCTGGAGGAGTTCAGACCTGCTGTTGCTCTTCTCTTGAATTTCAATGTATCGTGCCTGAGCACAATCTAGTTTTTCCTGCACCATATCTTTATCTTCCCTGGAGCTCATAGTCTTTAGAGACTGACCAGCGCTAATGGCCTGATGTAAACTCTTATTGTGAGCTAGGACATCATCTTCTAGGGCCTATAATTTATTTTAAATAATGAAGAATAATGGAAAAGAAAATCAGAAAAACATAAAATAAATTTAAGTGGAACTAAATAAAAATTGAACAGAAAAGGACATATTGCCAACATAAATATTAACAACTTAAATTACAGGGGGAAAAAATGAAACAGTATGGTAAAATGAGTACAGTGCAAGAGCTTTGCCAATCGTGTTGTGCTTCACAGAAGCATCTAAAAAGATCAAAGCAAGTGAGTGGTTTGTATCTTACTTTATGCTGAGAAATTTGCTGCTGCAGTTTGGAGGCCTGCGTTCCAATAGGTTCTGCATTTGCAAGCCTCTTCTCTGTGGCTGTCAGCCACTCCACCAGTGGCTCCAGAGCTTCATGGAATTGCTGCGCTACCACCGAGATGCCCTCCAGCTGACGGTTCCTATCAACACACCCAGGGAATGGTTACCTTTTGTGGTGAAGTAAGTGTCAAACAGTTCTAATAGAGAAAAAAGTCCCTTGAATCCTTTGCAGACCACCCCAGAAATAATTCAATCTCATTTTAGGAACCAGTCACCAAATAAAACAGACATACATCCATGATAGTTAATGAAAAGCAAGGTAAAATAAAAATCAAATAAAATTAAAAACAAACTAACACCTCCAAAGAATTTGGCTAACGTACCAGTTTTAAAAATAATATAATTTTATTCATATAGTTTTTGCTAAAAATAATCTAGCCCTCAATTCAGCAAAACATTGTTTTATACCCAGTTAAGATAGTTCTCAAGTTTCCAGCTGTCTTAAAGCATCAAGTTGCATTCCCTTGACCATTATATATATATTTTCAACTTTCAGGCAAAGGTCTTACTCAACGAAAACATACTGTCATGCTTCCTCAGTGCTGTAAAATGCCTTTAAACATTTTTTCAATTACGACAACAGAATTATTTGGTTCTAAATTTGCATATCTTATTCTGGATAAAAGCTCTCAATGAAGTTAGTGAGATAGCATTAATAAAGCATAAAGACTTGACCTCCAAAACAGAAAAACGGTATCTAAAACATTTCTGGTTCAGATCAATACATGACAGAGAAGATGCTTGATTACAGCAAAGTCTTCTCTACAAGCAGTGCTGAACAAATGTCATTCAAGCAGAGTTTTAGAAGAGATTTGTTCTACATGAAAACATCACAATACCGTCTTTCAAATGAGGATTTCATTCCAGATAAAAGCTACATTTATATGTGCTTTCCAAGGCTTACAAACAAGGTAGACTTGACATACTTTGCCATGGAACACTCTGTGGTACTCTACATAGTTTTCAAAATAATCCTCCAATTCCTTCTTCATTTCTAGAGACCAGCCAAAGAACGATGGAGACAAGCTTGCAGCTAATGGATGGCTTGGAAAAAGCTGCAATTTCATTTGTAATTAGATATCACCAGACTGGGAAGATATTATTAAATTAAACATGACATTAACATTTACCCCAGCTAATGAGTCAGATTCCTTCAATAAAAAAGAAAAAAGAATAAAAGGAAATAATGGTCTATTAGTGGTTGACTAATTAAATAATCCTATTATTACTATGAGGTAACAAAACAGGTTCAGCTAAAGAGAGGCTACCAGCAGGAATTGAAGACAGCAGAGGTGAGGTGAGTTCAATGCTACTTTAAGTACCAACACAAACCATTTGCTCTTTATTGTAAAGCTTCACTGTGCACTTTAAATTTTTTCTTAAGCTTCCCAAGTCCTCTCTTACTCTCAATTATAGGCCTTTTCCAAGCTATGTCTCATGCACTCTTCTCTCCACTCGGAAAAGGCTGTCCTGCTCAAACCCCATCCAGAAAACATGTTCAGTAACCCTTTCAATACATTTCTTCAAAGACACCTTCCAATTCATAACTTCACAGGTATTTTATACATTGACAACAACTCACAAATGTAAGTCTCTGTTTACACAGATACAGTGTGCATGGATTTTGTTTGATTTTTTTCAATTGGAACTTGAAGTGGACATCAATTTCATTTAAGAGATAGGGTTTTCTGTGTTGCTAAAATATATATATCTATATATTTTAAAGGTCCTTTTCTTTCTTGAAAACTAAGGGAGCTCAGCACCTTGCATGCATCTGCAACTGAAACTAATTATGTAGATGATATCGAAAAAAAAGAAAAGGAAAGAATTGAGTGACCCTTCTTTGTAGCAGCAAATGAGGACTTTGAAGTTCCAACAGAATATCATTATTATTTGTTAGGTGTAAAATTTTCACTCGATTCTACTGCAAAACAGATTCCTGCCTCAAAACACATTCTAATTAATTAACAGAAATAAAATATTCAGAAGATACATATTCAGTTAATCCTAGCAGATTATAACATCTTGTACTAAACATTTTTAAAAGAGCTTCTGGTCTCTTCAGGTCACTTTTCCCTCAGAGGACCCGTTACATCAACATCAAGACACTGAGACATAACACAATCAAAAGCATGATAGTACTTCACAGTATAGAGTTCCACATGCTGCTTCTAAACATCTATCACATGCCATGTCTACACTTTTCAAACCCATGAAAAAATTTCAAGTACCTTGTTTCAGCTTTACTGAGCAAGGCATCCCATCGACTATCCAGGAAACTCAACTGTTTCAAGATTTTCACTCTATCAGCAGGCTCTGCTGACTCCGCAATTTTCTCCCCTTCACGCTTGATTGCCTCAACAGTAGGCTTGCGGTCATCCAGCAGCCTCTGGAGAAGCTATAGAGAAAGCAATCAAGCAGCAGGTTATTAAGAAATATTGCAATAATGCAAATGTAATGAGAGTAGACTTCTTGAAAAGCTGTTCAAACAAACAAACAAAGAAAAAAATCCCAAAAACTAAACCACAATGCCTATATTGTGATAAAAATGTGAACAAAGCGAATCAAAGAGAAACACATAACACACACGTCAATCCCTTCTCTGACCAACACAGGCTCATTTTAGTTTCTTAACTGTTTTCCTACACTGGAGTTTCATGAAGCCCAAACAACAACCCTGGTTTCTCTGAGGTAAGGATGTGTGGCAACCCAAAAAGTGAACACACAGGAAGAAGTTCTATATAACACCCCTGAGGAAATTCAGCTATTTAGAATTAAGTTACATTCTATAGGAACCTTAATGGGAAAACTGCACACCCCTCCAGATTTGGCATCAAAGAGGTAATTTGGATACATAAAGAGATTGGAAAATAGATACTATTTATAATTATTGCATAATCAACTCATCACTTATATGAGATACAATAGAGTTCACCACCTAGTGTAGTACATTAACTTTTCTGTGAAGAGAAGTCTACAATCCTGTCTACAATCCTCCCTTCCTCCATTCCCTAGGTACCTTTGGTAACATTAACATTTTGCCACAGCAGGTATCCCAAGATAACAACCTGTACTGGCCATAACTTTTTATTAAATACTCAGGTGGCAGTGGGCCACACAGTCCAACTGCATGAATTGTATGTTTTATCAGCTACATTACTTTTTTTTCCTATAACCACTGTTAAAATATGGCAAAGTTGATGACACTGATAGAATTTCTACATTAGCACAGGCCACTTAAGTCCATAATCTGCAATTTTACCTTAGTAGTGAAAATTTTCACTTAGAGTGAAAATTTACTAGGTTTTATTTCAAATGGCCAAATACTGGATTTTATGCTTTCTCTTTTTTCCATTGGACCTTTAATATCCTTTCCAGATAATGTTAATAATTCTAACCAGAGCTAAGATTGCACAGTATCACTCTGAGCACTTCTCCCAACCCTGGACAAAGTCTTGATTTTTGAACAGATGGCTCCTTTAAACACTTCAGCACATCCCAGTGTAATATAATACACTTGAACAGATACAGTGTTTTGCCAAACACTGGGAATTTATTCTCATTGATTCAATGGAAGCAGAGAGATTCTGAAGCCATTTCACTTACCTTCTGTTCTTGTATTTGGGCCTTGACAACTTTGAATTCAGCAGATGGTGGTTTCTGATTAGCCACAAGATCTTCTGTATCAATGAGCCAGCTAAGCAGAGATTCAAGGGCATCCTGAAATCTCCCACAGTGGAGGAGGGCTTCCTGCAATTGTGCAGCACGCTGGGCAACCTGAGAAAACAGCAGAGGATCTCACCTTTTCTTTTTATTTCTGTGAAATAATTAGTCAAAATCTGTAGAACTTCTGTCAATATCATTAGTAAATACTCTTGTTTTTGTAACTATTCATAACAGCACTATGTCACCACTCAGCATGAATCTCTTGGGGCTGGAGATATACAATGAAAAGAAGAGACTGACGACCAGTAAATCAGCCTGCTCTAGTAATTCTTTACAAGTTACTCCTTTTCTATATAGCTACTGAATTATGGAATATACTGATGGGATGTTTGTATTTCAGACAGTCTTTATTTTCCTTATAGAAAAAATTAGTCAGGATTTCAAAGTAGCAGCTCTTAATAAGGCCCAATAATGCCATCAATGAGAAATAAAAATAGGAAAGGAGAAGGCAAATATGTGAACTGCAGGTGTCTCTGGTTCTGCTGCATCACTCTTTCAGGAGGAGAGCAGAAGAAGGTGAGCACCATTTTTAGTCCCCACCCTTTCCATTTTACAACAGCAGCTACTGAAGAAAGGCTTTTGAAAAGTGCAGAAAAACATCTACAGCCAGTTTTTCAAAGTGGGGCTTTCTGACACCTCAAGCAATACCATCCTTAAGGTGCTGTAAAGTAAATACTCCACCAGCACACAAAACTGGGCTGTATCACTGCTCTGCGTACTGTGCAGCTACAACAGTGCACATGAGCAAATACAACAAAGTGAAAAAACATGCAAACAATGACTGAAAATTGGACTGGATCTCCAGGGACCTGTTCCAATCCCAACTATTTCATGAGTCTGTGAGTCTTTCCTGAATAAAAATCCAAAAACAGACCTAGAGAAAGTTTGGCAAAACCTTATATATGACAGCAACACCTCTCGGTATAGCAATAGAAATCTTATCCTTAGAATTACAAAGTGATTTTATTAAGCAAATACAATTCATATTCTTAGTGAATATTTAATTTCCTGTATTTGGAACGACATCAGCAAGCAAATGCTGATGTCAAAAGGCATAACACAACAAAATCAGGATAGTATACAAGATAATAACCTTCTTATTAAGAGTCTTCCATCGGGTGTTGACATCTTCAAGATCGCGTTCAAGGTTTTCTGTGTTGGTACTCTTAGCAGCACTCTGAATAAGGCCCTGACCCAACCAATTTACTTCTTGTTGTTTAACTTGTAAGGGCTCAATTTCCTCTTTCTGGAATACCTGCAGTTGAAACCCAAGACAGACATGAAACATGGTAACTTCTGCCATAAAATGCATCTGGTGTTTACATGACAGTATGCAACAAAAACATTGCTTGAAACTGGTGTATAGAAGAAAGGAAGCCATTCCTTGTCAGGACCTTCCTAAAAAAGCATTAATAAATCTAAACAGAATAGACTCAATCTAAACAGAGTAAATTCAATACATCATACAAGGGGAAATTACATACATTTCCATGAGCAGTTTTGGACAGGAAGGAAAAGGACAGAGAAAAAGAGAGGCAGTGGAAGTTTTAGGAGGTGAAAAAAAGAAAACTTCTGATAGAGGGGGAAAAAAAAAAGTCTGGAGAAACTAATCTGTTTAATTATCTGCCTACAAAATCTAATAAAAAATGGCACAAACCAAGAGAGCCAAGAGAGACAGGTGGGCATTTTTTCCAAATTAGCAGCACCAAAGCCAAAGTTTTAAGTCAAAGAAACAGTGAAGGAAGAGATATTTTAAAATCGGTTTGGAAGATTATAATGGTAGCAAGTGAGGAGGAGGCACTACAGATGCTGTTGAAACAGTATCCCCGCAGACACCCAAGAAAATGAGCTTTCATTCACAGGATACTCTTGCAAATTGCCAAGGCTTTGTCCCTGCCCAACAGCAGTTTGAGCAGTTTTGTGTTTGCTTTGTTTTACTCTTGCAGGTATTTAGGCTTTTTCAGAGCCAGATTATTACCATTAGCAACAGCTATGTAAATCTCCATTTGTATTCAGCAGCATTAAACAGCACTGACACAAGTGTCAATGAGATCAGAAAATGGCCTGAAGCCCCTGAATTAATTACACAGGCCAGTGAAAAATAACCAATGAATAAACAATGCTAAAGAATGCTCAACTTTTGACCCTAAATCCTTCAATTTGTATAGCAGCATTCAGTAACAGTTTTGGTGTACACTTAGTGCATTCAAAGCAACCTTTCTCAGCATCCTGAAAAGCAGAGATCACTCTGAATGTAGCAGCAACTCTCCTCTTTTGCACCAAACACACTGTGGCAAGTGATTGCTTTTAAAGCTGCAGACCTCAGGTGGCTGAGCACACTTCCACCAGCTTGACAAGTTAATCTACAAGCTACAGCAAGTACACTAAACATGAGGAGTGAAATAAATTTAGCATCCCTAAGAGATTTGTTCCTACAGACAAGAAAAGCCCTAAAACTCTAAGACTGTGGCAACATGAAAACTGAGAGCATGCAATGAGCTGGCTGCTACCAGAAGAAGGAAAATGCTTGTGTTTTTCTTGACTGTAGGGTAAGGAGGGGGTAGGAAAATATTTCAACAAAGAATCAATAACAAATTCTTCTTCTATGTGCCATAAAGTCTCATCTATTGAGAACAACGTCCTACCACAGAGGGGACTGATCTCCATAATCTGCCCTTTAAAAATGCACACATTCTTTGTGGAGAGAAGTTTAAAATAAATTACAATTACTGCTGAGGCCAAAGTTTACCAGAACAACTTAGCAACAAAGCTTGAAGTATCTCAGATTTCAACCAGAGTGGGAAGAAAAAAATTACAGACCCGACAAACACCCTTTCCTTATTACAAAGCTTCCCTTACCCTCTTACCTCATCCACCACTCACAAAGCACTGCAAGATCCTGTGCTTGTAAAATACTACCGTAACGTCAGATCTGCTTTCTGGCACGCAAATGCAAAAGGCAGCTTTCAGAAGAGGCGGTGAGCCTTTAATCTGCCGGCTGTGGAAACCACAACCATCTGATACTGTTGCTTATACCTTGATGAGTAAGGCTGCTCAGGCTGAACACACGGGCCATGGCTGCCCTTGAATGGCGTTGCCGGCCACGGCGCTCAGCGCAGACCCCGAGCAGCAGCGGCCAGCACGGAGGAGGCATTCCACGCCGGGAGTAACAGGCACCAGCTGGGCAATAACAACCCTGCTCAAAGCAGCTGGAGCAATAACCATCCCCTCAGACTTTGGCCCCAGTTCATTTCCCATATTGACTATTGCACCTATTTTGGACACTCCATGTGTTCTATGCAAATGGCATTGATCACTGACTGCATCTGTCTAATTAATAATTATTTTAAAGTTACGTTTTTGCAATAATGGCAAAACTTAGGAGTTTTAAACAAGTATCTTTACGGTTATATTACAACTATTTCACGAATCTATGGAATTTTTTTTCTAATTACCTTGTTGGACAAGAGGCCATTGCAGACTGTATCCAAGGTGTCTTGGATGCCAGTAGTCCAGATACTGCCTTTATTTCTCTCTGGGAAAACTTTTGGGCAGTTTACACTACTATCTAATTCAAGCTGTTGAACAGAAAATGCCATTTCATTTGAGCCTGTACATGCTACACTGCATTCCTCTGTATCAGATAAAATTTCATATTTTGCAAAATCCAAGTCACTAGTGTTTACAGCAGCAGTAGTGTAATAAACACCTACATGAGAAGATACATCATCCACATAATCCTCCTCTATTGTTGTAACTTGTATTTTAGTTTTTTCATGAACTTCATATGCATTTTCCACTTCATTTTGGTCAGGGATAATACTTCTTCCATCACCTTGAACAGGATCTTCATGTGAGAGAATTTTCTCTTTGAAACCTTGTAAGTGAGAGTATTTCCCCTCCATCTCTTCCTGATCACTCTCACATGTTTGGGCATTGTTTTGTTTTACTTTTTCAGAGGGCAAAATGTCATGCAAAGCCAGTCTGCAGTTTTCTTTGACAGGGACATTCATGCTTGCAAGCAGTGGGGTTTGCTGCTCTCTGCAAATTGCGGGGATATATGGTCTGAACTGACCTACTACATGAATATCTTCTGCAGAAGACAGACTTCGTATTTGAGATTGCTCCCCTGCTAATGGTGTATCTTGTTTATCTTCCCTTTCTGTTGGAGGGCTGCATAAACCAGAATCATCCTCTTCTGAGGTAAGAGAATTCGTACCCCATTTGCATTTGCCTAGCCTAGCTGCCTCTGACAGATCAGCAGTTTCATTAAAGGAGCTTTCACTTCTATTAGTGTAATCTGGAAAGCTGGGTGGAACAAGTGTTCTCCATGATCGTCTGTGCTCCTTCTCTTCGGTGTGAGACTTCGCTTTGGGTAACCCAGCTGTCCGAATTATATCGCTGTTCAGTTTAAGAGCATCAAAGATCATTTTCTCATCTAACTTGTTAGCTTCACGGCTTCGGAGCTCAAAAACACTGGAAGAAGTAAGGGCACCATTGGAGCACAAAGTACTGATATCCAGTGTTCTGTGACTGTAGGGTAAGGTCCGGTCTGTGAAATGCCTCGAAGAGAGGCTGCCCTTGGAGCCTGAATCAATCTGTTCATTCAGCCGCACGGTGTCATAGATAGACCTCTGGGGAACGTAGCAGTCTTCAATATTTAGATCTTCATCTTCTTCCCCTTTGCCAACACATGGAGGATTCTGACGTAGACAGTCTGGCCTGCTAAGTGGCTTCCCCATGTTGAAAGTATTCCCACAAGTAGACCTCAGTTTTCACAGATTTAGGGCAAATATTTAAAAAACACTAGCAATCTGAAGAAACAGTAAACTTGCCCTTAGCATAAGATGCATAGATACAAAAATATACATCATAAGCTATGAAGTGGCTGAGGTCATTCATAATCAGTGCATCCGTTTAAATTTTACTTTACCTGGATATGAGGTTTCCCACTCCCCAAAATATAAAGTGCTTCAGTAAGAAAATAACACAAATGTCCCAATGTCACAGAAAAACAAATTATAGCAGAAACCAGCAGTAGCCAAGTATGTGAAACATTCAGTAGAAAGCTTCATTTATTTTTCCAGGTCAGAATCTGTATCTGAAATCTCCCAAATATGCCTTCAAATGGACAAGTGTTACAGAAGGCAGTACATTATCTTCTGTACATGACTGCTTAACTGTAATCCATTTAGCTGGCTTGCAGGGTCCCATCTTCTTTATAAATAAAACATGCTGTGGCAGCTTGAAAAGACAGAATCCACAGTGGTTTGTATGGTCCTGACCAAGGCACAGAGAAAATTCTGGGGGGTGAGGGGAAATAAGTTAAATCCAGAGCAGTAAGAATAATAAAACAGCCCTTTACTTTTTTGGCAGTAGCTATAAATAACCTTGATCTGAAAGGCAGCTTATCCTCCTCCTGTAACAGGCTTGATCGTGGTGCCTCCACAAGTCCCACAGGAAAACATCACTTTCTAGCAGCCAAGCCAATGCTTCCTTTGAGCAGACGGTCGGAAGACGAATGTTTCAGACCGATTCTCCCGATGCCATCCTGGAGAGTTCTTTAAGGCAGCTGCAGAGCCGAGCAAGCTTGGCGCGTTCCCCGAAGGCACGGCAGGTTTACATTCGGCAGGTCCCGACTACAAGCTGCAGCTAGCGGGCTGCCCTCGCGTCCTCCTCATTTCTGAGGCGCAGCTGCCGAGGAGCCGAGGGAGGGAGCCGAGGGAAACCCCCGCCGTGCAGCGCCGGCGCGTCCCGCCCGGCGCGGCCGCCCAGCGCCCCGGCTCGCCCCGCTGCAGCCGCCAGGAACGCCCCGCTTCGCTCTTCAGCAAACATCGGCTCCCGGCCCGCCCGCGCCCGGAGCGCCGCTCTGGGGGCTCCCCCGGGGGCTCCCCTCCCTCCGGTCCTCCCCGCCGCCTCCGTATCTCCTCAGCCGCCCGCGCCCTCGCTTCTCGCTCGGTGCCGTGCAGGGGGCTGGCGAGGGCAGGCGGCGGGGAGGCGTCCCCGCCCGCCCGGCGGTGACCTCACTCCCGCCCCAGCCCGCTCCTGAGCGCTGGGGGAGCGGCCGGCACCGCTCCGGCCGGCCGCCTGCCCAGGAGAAACTCTGCGGAGGAAGCAGGGCTTTAACTGCGCCCGCACGCCATCGCCTCGTCTCATAAAGCAGTCATTTCAATAGGGGCTTCCTTTCCAAAGTTACATCGAAACTTTACCTCTGTATTACTTAAAATAAAGAAATCCCCCAAATTCGCCTAGTGTTTAGATTAGCTGTTGGAATAGTCACACATTGCTCCACCTGACACATAAAGTTAGTCAGTTTTGACTATTTTCAGTCTGGTCACTGGCCCAGAGGCAAGAGTTTAGGGTGGCGCTGGCTGACAGGGCAGCCACTCCTAAAGAATCCAGCTCCCACTGAAATAAACATTGGGGAAAAAACTAACTACATCTGACTTTTTTTTTCCCCCAAATGGGATTTATTGGAGCCCAAAACCAGCCTATCAAGACAAAGATTCCAGGTTTGGAAATTGGCATCTTTTAAATACAGTTCAACACTAGCTCATAACCTACACTTCTAGCTCATAACCACGGAGGGGAAGGGTTGGCAGACTCACAGGTAACTTGCCAACAGCACAGGAGGAGCTGCCGTGACCAAGCAGCTTCACTCCAGCAGAAGCCAAGCCCCTAATGACCTGAGCTGCTGGTGTGACAGCAGCCATCGGTTATAGGGACAGTTCAGATCCCAGTTTAAGGACAGCATAAGGCACTTAGTGCTGAAACTTAACAGTGCTGAAACTTAACACAGCGCGTTCGGTACCATCAGCTTGAGCTTTCCTAAGCAGCAAGCTGGATACACTGTATGCAAGAAATACAAACATACCACACTTCATGTTTATTGATTTACTTAATAAACAGTCAGCTACATATCAAAACAGTAAGGTCATGCAAAACAAATTCTCTCTTCCTCGTCTCTGCTGAGCAGCCATATAACATTTGGATTATGCCAAACAGATAATCACCTCTGGATTCTCTAGCAGAGAATATACTATAAGGGTAAAGATTCAAAAAGAATTTTAGATGCTTTTGATGAAAGGTCCTATCGTCCATGGTTATTTTCTCCCAAAACAACCAAAACCAGATAGATCCCTGCTGAATTCAGAGTCCTGCATGATTTTCTAGGGTCAGTGTACAGGTGAAATTGGTCTTTCTTCATTCAACAGCAACAGTTTTATTTTAACAGTTAAAAAAATAGTTTACCATTTTTCACTGTTTCTGCTGAAGACCTTTGTATGACAGATAAGTCACTTTCAAAACACAACTCTTAAAAAAATTTTAATACTTGGTTATATTACCTCCCCTTTTCAATACAGACCTTAACTGTAGTAAATGCCATGGAAGGTTTTAGTATCATATTCTAGCACATGGGTTATGCAACATTTAGCTCAAAAGAGAAACTTTAAGAAAAAATTCTGATTATACTTTCAACATTATTTGCCTTCAAAGCAAAAATCAGAGCCTGACACCCTCTACATAACTAACAAGACATGTAGATGTGGCATTTGGGGACACTGTTAATGGTGGACCTGGCAGTGCTGAGTTAACATTGGACTCAGTGTTCTCTTTTCCAACTTAAACAATTCTATGGTTCTGTAACATGAGCTACTTAAAATCTTAGTTCAAGCTCAGGCAGGACTATTCAGGCTACCTAAAAATTCCCATAATGTCCAATTTGAAGGCAACCTCTAATCACTATATCTATTTTAAATCCCAAAATAAAAGCAAAAATCAAATGAACCACATGTTTACGAAAGGTGTGACAGTGACGCGCTTGTTTTACTAAGAATGACAAAGTACAAAGAACTGTGAAAAAGTTTCAAAATGTTAAATGATTCAACTTTGGGTTTTTTCTCTATTTCAGAGAGGAATTAGCTGCAAATGTTTCTCCAACTGCAAACATTCTAGCACTGTGCAGCTACTCAAACCCAGAGTGTTCGGTTCAGCCCATTTGCACAATTCTTTTTTGTTTTGCTTCTGAAGACTGGTGGCAGACTCAGTGTACCTTAATAAACCTAATTTCCTGAAATTTCGTTTCAGGACTAATCTACACATTGCATACAGACTTTGGGGTAAAAAGTGTCTTACAAAGCCAAGTTAATTAATAATTTTTTGCGTGTTTTATATTAATTGAGATAGATTATTCATTTGATTAAACTCTTCCTCAAGTGAAATAAGAATCATGGTTCTACTCTGAAATGAACTTCTCTAAAGATTTTCATTTACAGAAAGTAAATTTTATAACTGCATTGTAAATAAATATAGTTTAACACTGATGTTAACTGCTTACAATTTAACACAGATGGCAACTACTTACAATTTAACACTCTATACCAACTGCAATAAGCCCATTACAAAGAAGAAATATAAATAAAACAAGTATGCATACGCATTTTAAATATGTATATATATAAAATATAACTCAAAGCCAGTTTATTTTTAAAAAAACATTAGGTGTTTTAATGTCATGCCAAGAAGATGCACGCAGCTCTAACTCTTTGTACATAAAAATTGGTTAAACCACAAAAACCACCTCTGGCCCATTACACGAGATTCTTCCCTGAAGAAAGTGAAGATTTCATGTTAATAGATCTATACCAAAGAACAACTCTTTTGCTTTACTCTTGAGGAACTGAAGTTGACTGTAGCTGACCACAGAAGCTAAAGACATAAGGAGCCAGACAGTGGTTTTGTAGCCACAGCCACATTTTCAGGTTGTATGTGTTTGCGTACGTGCACAAACATGTGAGCAAACACAAACACACCACGAGCGGAGCAGGATCTGTGGGATCAGTCTCCCTGCAGCTTGCTGCCTCAGGTAGAACTGCTCTCTAGAAGGGCAAAGAGTATAAACAGATAGATTTCTTACTGTAATTCTGATATGCCCCAGTAGCACTGACACCAAGCATTAGGAGAGTTGATCTCTATCCTCCTGCTATCAGTATCCCTTCACTAACTACACTCTCACTTAGTAAAATTTCCCATTCTGATCTCCCTATTTCCTTTCTTCAAAGGCTCCTTACTCTGCTGTTTTAGCTCTGCATTTGCTTTTCACTTATTTAAATAACCCTTTCACTTTTTCATCATTCTTCACCTCTTGTTTAATGGTTTTGTGTTTTTAATCATAAGCAAAAGCATGGTCTAAAATAGTTGCTTCAAGCAAAACACATTTCTAAGCTTATAAATGTCTAATATAAATACAATCCCAGAAGAGACTTCTGGATATAAACATGCTGCTATCACTGTTCTCCTTCATGTCTCTCCAGGTTTTTTTTAACATAAGCTCTTGTGTTTCAGGGATGCTGTCACCCCACTGGTCTGCAGAGGTCTTTCACTCCCAAACTGCTCAATTGCTGTGTTGTGTCCAATGCCCTGATGAACTACAACACTGGGACATCACACAGGGAACTGGATTTTCCTACCATCTGCTCATCAGGTTGTAGCAATCGAGAAACATTTTTCTTTATAATAAAATACATATTTGTAAATATACAATTCATTGTATGAAATACGTATTAACAAAGACCTGAAGCTCTACCTAATGTTTGAAAATGTAAGAAATGTGATGAAAACAGAGATCCCAAGCTGGTTAAAACTGAAGTCCTGTACAGCCAATGTAAGCAAGAGCATTCACAGCAGGAGCTGTTGCTATTTTCCAATATCCAGTGTTTTACTAACCATATACAAAGAAAAGCCATTTGTTTCTTTTTTAAATTGAGATAGACTTGTTAGGATAGACTGGCATACAATTTTAATCCTCCTAGTCTAATGGAATCTCCTCATAATGTAACTATTTGTTCAAGATTTTTGTCTCTGTTTATGTATTCTCAAAGATCATCAAAACTCACAGTAATTTCCATTTGAAATTCCCAGATTAAAGTGTTCCAAATTAAAGGTTTCATTTTCCTTTCCAACATGGCTTAAACAAGCAAAATGCACCCTCTGTTGGGCCAGCCATGTAATGACTCTTTTCCAAGGTCATCAAATCTTTAACAGCATAGCTTATTAAATCCTGCAATGCAGGTTTGGCTTTATCATTAAGTGTCAACTAATGTACAAGTCATACAAACATTTGAATCAACATTATACTGGAATGAAACCAAAGCAGTGCAGAATATTCAGTGCTACTATATAGCCATTAGGAGATTTATGATCTTTTTCAAACACTGCTTACATCTATAAATCTTTCTAGGGAGAACTGGAAATTCATTTCTTGTAACCTAAACCAAGCAAATAGCTGTACTTATTTCAGCAACAAAGCTCAATTAACACTTCCTGTCACTGCAATGCATTATTTTGAGCTGGACATGGATTGCTAGCTGGCATATTAAAAAAGCTACACACAGAAGTTCTGGAGTGCATCTTGGATAAGGATGCTACAGAAAAATCTCAAAATCATAGGGAGATTATTTTGACTGTTTTATTTTTATTAGGATGTTTCTAGGTAAGGGTGGAATTCAGTGAGGTAAAACTCAGTGTATCAGAACAGAAAATGGCAAAAGGTTACATCTTAAACCTAAATATGCTGAAACCTATACCCAAGTGAAAAAACCTAAACTGCTCAGATGAGCAAAGTGAATGTGGGCTGGTATGTGAACACTGGAGTCTAAAATTCACACCACTGTGAAGATGAAATTTGTGTAATACACAGACATCAAATAGAGACAATATGCAGTTTCTCAATAACAGAAAGGCACATGGATTACAAAAGGTAACAAGAGTGTAGAGAGATGTGTGAGAATAATGAAGAGATGAAGAGGGAATTGGAGTGCAGGAACCAGGAGCTTATATGCAGAATTCCCAGTGTCTGCCAAGCTGAAGCAAAAGAAAGCTTCTCTGAAGCATAAGATCCCCATTTAAAACACGTAAGATGCATACAGGCAAAACAGACTGCTGTGAAACAAGACTTCTCTAAGGTC
Source organism: Anthoscopus minutus (assembly GCA_013399455.1). NCBI lineage: Eukaryota > Metazoa > Chordata > Aves > Passeriformes > Paridae > Anthoscopus > Anthoscopus minutus. The sequence goes on from VWYI01019077.1 coordinate 21,409, forward strand.
TGTACTTAACCAGTCCCTTTCACTATGATGCTTAATAAAATGGTATTGTGGTAAAATACTTTATAATAGTAAGAAAGCAATCTTCCTACCTTGAATGTATTCAGCTGTTGATTAATAGCCTCTGTTTCCATTCCAACAGGACCTTGTGACTCTTCATGTTCTTCAGCTCTCCCAAGCAGAGTGGAAAATTCTTTTAGCTGATTGTAAAACTCCTCAACACGGCAAATGGCACCCTCCACCTGATCTTCCCTGGCTTTTGCTCTGTCTAGTAGCTTGTTGCACTGTTTATTTAGAGCTTCCAAGTCTCTCTTTATACCAACAAGATCAGGAGAAGCTTCAGCTTCTGTGGCTAGCATAATTTTACAGTTTTTATTAGCATTTTCATTATTCATTATAAGTTCCTCCAGCTTTTTCATGAAATGTTTTATATCCTCTCTCTGTGATTGCAGTACCTTGATATCTCTCCCCACTGGAGCCATACTATCAAGTTCATCATCAAACTCTGCAAACTGAGAAAACATCTCCCGGATGCTGTTTTGGAAATGGCCAATTCCCTGAAGTTTGGTCTCTAGGAATGAGCACCTCTCCTCAACTTGCTGCTTCACTGCAGTGTATTCTTGCTCCAAAGATTCAGCTTGGAGTAAGAGGTCAGAAACACCTGCTGAATCAGAAGCCTCTACCACCAGGTCCTGGGCAAGCTTTTTTGCTAAATCAATGTGAGGCTTTAAAGTTTGCAGGGCTTTCTGCTGGGCCTGCATCATTGTCAGGTGTTTGTTACTGAATGACTGAGGTCCAAGTGAGTCATGAGCTTCCAGATGTTCTTTGGCACTTTTGAGTTGTCTTTCCGTTTCCCTGGATGAGTCCTGAAACTCTTTCAGTCTTTGTGCCATATTTTCCAAGCACTCTCTCTTCTTATGTAACTGTTCTGTAACCACTTTCACATTCTGATTCAGCACCTTAGTTTCTTCTTGAACAATTTCTTTATCTGTTTGACTTGCATTGAGCAAACTTTCAGCAGAATTATTTAATAGTTCCACCATCCCATGGTGTTTATCCAGGTCTTTCTGCCATGCCCTCACCTGAACAATAGAATCCTCTATTTCAACAGGGTTTATGCCAACTTTTAATTCACACAGGTTGCTTTGGCACTTCTCTATCCATGGCTGCAGATTTTCTACATGATGCTTATATTTGAGGGCTTTCTCCAGACAATCTGCTAATTTATCTTCCCTGTCTTTTACCTGTTTATTCATTTCATCCCAGTTATTCTTGAGTGTGGCAATTTGGGATTGTAACTCTGTTTTGTCATCTCCTTGAGTCTTCTGTAAGATACTTTCTCCTTCAGTAACAATTCTTTCATATGAACTAATCTGATCGGTCATTGTCTTCTTAAAATCTTTCTGTTCTTCAATTAGTGATTGCAAGGCATCAAGTTTGGCTGACACAGGACGAGCCTGGTTCAGCTCTTCTTTCTTTTTGCTTAGCCAGGCCTGAAAGTCCTTAGACATTTGCTGGAACTGATGAGAAGTGGCGTACGCTGACTGAAGCTGGTGAACATGGTTATCTACAAAGAAGGCAGCAAAGACGTTCATTAGCAGAACCTGCTAGTATTCGGTGAAAAAAAAATAAGAAGTAATACTGATTCTATTATATGACCATATGATCATTAATTTAAAGAAAGCCAGTCTGTAGTATGTGGAATTTGACTGGCAGACAACCAAGTTTCTTGCAAAGGGCAGACTCATTCCTGTAATACAGAAGAGCAGTGAAGGCATTAGGATATGAACCAAATGAGGTGAGCTTATCCAGTCTGGGTCTCCATGGATCCCATCTGGGCAGATTTTGGTGGTATGAAGCACTCAATCATGCTTCATGGTACTATGAAGTGTAAGCACAAGGAATACCAAGTGGTAAAACCTAGTAGAGTTCAACTCTTGGCTACAGGAAATATATGTTCCTAGGGAGATTCTTTGAAGTTCCTCGTGACCAGAGGAAATTGAAAACCCAAAACTGAGGCTAGGAAGAACAAAGTATGATATCACTTGCAATGTATTACTTGCTTAGTTCTGTTGTTCGCAACATAAGGAAAGGCATAAGGTAACAAAAGGCAGCAGACTACCAGCTCCCTTCTATCACAGCCAGTTTTATACTATTACCACTGTATTTCACTAAGCCATTAACTGGTATTTGCCTAGAAATTATTATTTTGGCTTATACTCCGTCCCTATGAAGTTGGCTAGCTCAATGAACAACACCCTCTTTTGTTGTTCTAATTCAGTGAAGATGCACCTGAAGGAAGACATGACAAAAGCAGCCTTGCTATTTTACTCCAATTTCTCTCCCTAACTGTACACTAGAGATCCCAAGCATTGTTCTTAACTTTTCAAGGCATGGGCATTCTTCTCAAATCTGCTTGGAGATTGAACTGGATAGAGAGCTAGCACCAGGCTCAGTTCACTCAACACCTCTATCACAAACTTTTGCGTTACTTCATGCTTTAATTAATTACTGTTTTTCTTTAAATAAATACTAACCTGATTTTTGCTCAATATCCTTAAATGATTTTAAGATGCCGTCTAACTGTCTTGTAAGTTCTGCTTTCAAATACTCTTCCCCAACCAGTGTTGACAGCTCTTCACAAAGAGCTTGTGCTGCATTTATATTCTTCATTTCCTGTTCTATTTCCTCCTTCATTTCTTTAGCAATTTCCAGCTGTTGTTTCACAGCATCAGGTTGTGTACTCACAGCCAGGCTGCTGCTGAGTTTACTATCCAAGGCACTTAGCTTATCAGACAGACTTCTGAGTAAACTTTGATACTCTGTGCTTTTCACAATGGCTTGGTCAATTCGGTCACATCTCTTCTTCAGCTGACTGGTGAGACTGTCCCACTTTTGTGCCACAGCTGCCAGTTGCTCTTTTACAATTTCATGTGAGGGTGGATGTTCACCAGGCCTCTCCAGAATCCCCTGCCCAGCCATAGTTAACTGCTCATATTGTGGCTTTCTGGTGTCAAACTCTTTGAGCAGAATCTAGGAAAAAAAGAGAATTTTAAAAAGAATTTACTTCATGAGAAAGAAAGAGTGCTTCTGACAAAAAATAATATAGAATTTGTTGTAGCTAAGCTCTATTGTTGAATGTATCCAAGTTTAAAAGCTAGTGACATAAATGTACCTTCTACATAAACGGTGCTGTTTCCAAGTATTTAAATCAAAGAAACAGAAAAAGATGAGGTGAATTTACACATCATCTAATAGAAATTCAAGCAGAATTCAACAAGTAAACAATTATTTGTGTTAATACTACAGTAAATAAGTAAGCACACCAAGCAAATTAAGTGCTGTTTAGTTTCAAGTAGTGTCTTCTTTCCTAGACAGTTTTGATATTTGTCTTAAGAATTTCAAAGAAGATGTATTCTGACATAATATCACAATGTTTTATTATGGGAACAGAGACTACTTGGCTAATTCACAAAATGACTGAATGTGTAGTATAAGATCTTTTAAGTTAATATCACTGCTTCTCAGTATTTTTTTTGACAGTAAGTCACAGTGCTTGCAAAAGAAGGGACAAATATAATGGTTTTACTTTACAGAGCATTCCAAACCCTTTCTAAGTCAATTAGGTTGAACTTTTAAGGACTGTGAAGTGATACATGATAGTCTTATGCCATCTGTCTAGACTCCTGAAGCACTTACAAACCAATATTGAGTCATAGTATTTCAGATAGTATTAGAACATAGTTCATGTTTTAAACATTTCATTTTAAACAATACTGATATTAAAGTTTTAATAACACTTTTTTCAAAAACAAATAATTTCCCATCAGTTTAGAACAACTGTCAGCAATAGAAATGTTTGAAATTAAATTTTCTACCTTCTGCAACCTCATCTGATTTCACATTTACTTTCTTTTGTCTGCAGTTTGTTGTATTGCTGTCAGTAAATTACTCCACTTCTTCATTATATTTTCTCTTGTCTTTGACACTCTTAGCCCCGTATCTATCCACAGTACTGCATTTCACTTGACTTCATATTTTTGTTAGCTACTGGCACAGTCAAGGGAATAAAATCTCAAAAAGCTAGTTCTAACCACATGAGGAATTACAGTAAAATGTCAAATTAATAAAATTGAAATGGACATTTTCATTCTACTGCAGAGAAACCACAGTATGGTCAAAATAGAAAGACGTATCAGGGGTTCAATGTCTCCTCAACATTTTTCTTTGTTTGTTCTTTCCTCTTTTCACTCTTAGAATTTTTTATTATAATTACTGTAGTCAAATAAGTATTACATAAGCTGATACCTAAAGATAAACAAATCTAGTGACTCATACTAACCATGTTCTGCTCTAGATGCAAAATAGTACATTGCTAATAGCAAAAAAGCAGCAGAAACTTAAATCAATAATGTGTGTTGGCACTACTCACCTGAACTTGTTGCTTTTGTGTATTCAGCATATTAGGATCAATTGATAATGGTCCCAGCACACTGACCATTAGCTCCTTTTCTACAAGCCAGTGCTTTAGCTGAGCTTCTGCTGTCTGGAACTGGATCAAGTAATTTGAAGACTCCTCCAGTTTCTGCTGTCTCTCAGATGTAACTTGATTGAGTTCTTTCCATTTGGAATCTAACAATGATAATGTTAACATATTGCATGCATGTTCTAGCAGATGGATTGTGAGACAGCAGACTATATATGAAATATAAACCAAGCTCTCTCATAAGGCTTCGTGCTGATTAACTCCAGATGCCTTATTGCAGTGACTCTGCAAATAACATCTTTTAAATGTCAGACTCATACACACTGAGATGACAGCCACATGCAGATTATTTAGAGCAATGAATATTCAACATGTAACAAAATTATATTAGAATATTACTAAATTAAATATCCTCAGATTTAGGCTTTGGTCTCAAATGATATAGAAGGCAAAGGGTTCTACTCAGTTATAACTCAGGTGTCTCATTTAGATAGACAAATATTCCTGCTTATTCAGTAATAAAGTCCCATAAGTTTTCAAAGGTGGTCAGAAGTCCAAAATAAGGCTTCAACTCTGAAAAGCCTAACTTTCAAATATCTGGATCATTCATCTAAAACACCTAAACCAGGTACCTAATGTTGGGCAATGAGAATGCTTCTGCATATAGGTATTTCAAAAGCACTGTGTGAGCTTAGGTTCACACCTCACCAGTCTGTGGTCTTTGTCACCATGGCATGCAGCTTCCAGAGCAGCCTTTGAGTCTCAGTCTTGTAACTTTCCCCTTCCTCTCTGTGATATGGCCAGTATTTGCTCAGTCAACTCTAGTATTTTGCTAACTCTCCCTGTCCCTGATTTTCATACCTGTTTTTTACAGTTCCTTTTACTGCTGAAGCAGCAAAATCCCCTCTGCTCACTCTGTATTAATCTCCTTTCAACACAATGAGAGATCTGTTGGAGACCTTATCTGCTACTTAAACTTTTCAGTTTCACTTACAAGCAGGACGGTCTGGAAAAATTCTCAGCTTCAAAATTACTGTTGGTGTAGCAATGGAAACGCCTATCACTATGAAACGAGATTGACATGCAATGCTATTGATCTATAATTTATTTAAAATATGACTAACATAAAAAGAATTTTAAAAGCTTATGACAATTGGTTGCTGCAATATCTCAAAACCAATTAACCAAACATAGTAATTTTATTTTTTATTGGCTTTTTAAAAATTTTTTAGCAAAATTTATACAGTTTTAGAAAACAGCAAAAAACTACCAAACCCACAAAATGCCAAAAGCCACTACTTCATGGAGAAAATACATGCAGAAGAGCACTACCAACAACTCAAACCATTCTCTACATGATATTAGAATCACCTTAATTTGTTATAGTTTGTAAAAAGAACAAAATATATATGTTACTTGTAACTGGCCAGTCAAGTTTTAGCTGCACACCGTTTGAAAAAGATAAAGCCTCTCAAACAGGGAGTCAAGCCTGTGCACTAATATAAATTCAAAGCCCATGGGCATCACTGGAATTACTTCAGATCTACAGGCTTGCAAATTGAGTTATTTCCACAGAATTTAAGAGGTGAGAGGAAAAAAGTTATTAAAAATAATTGTTATTGCTAGTATATTTAAAAACTGATAATAAAACAACTTCCAAATCAGTCTGAGCTATAATATAGCTTTATTGAAGTACCTATTTTATCCAACGTTTGTCTCCACTTAGGTGCCTCAGGAGAGTCAGGGTTCTTCTCCAACAGCTCTGTAACTTTGTCCTTTAGTTCCTGCACTTTATTTGCACTTTGCTTTAATTCAGTTTCAAAAAGCTGAAAATTTAGATGATAAAATAAATAAATAAATAAGAGACTAAAGAAGAATGGTAAAGTTTGCAGTCTATAATACTGAGGTGCAAACATGAAGACAAAAAAAAACTCTCTAGCCTGTGTATACTTCCTTTCTGCTATGAATCTCAAAACATGTCATAATGACATATGTTGCTAGTCAAGTTTTTTGGAAGAGAAAACCTGACATATATAAACTGTATTAGTAATTATTGCTTAATGTGAACAAGTGACAGAACTAGAAGAATTCAGATAAATAAGATTCACTATGTCCCATCATATTCACATATACTTGAAATCTATTTGTGTACAGAAAGCAAACTGACCAATGCAAAGTACAGCTCACAGCAGATATAACCCAGCTAGCTCGGACAGAGAGGAGTGTGGTATGGCCTCAGTAGAAGTCACAGAAAGACTATTTCGTGTAAATCCCCTAAAACCATAGTTTTAAAGAGAATCAGAGTTTTAAGTGTAAACCTAACAGAAGGATGAGATACACCAACAAATCCTAATTAATGCTGGTCTTGCAGACAGAAGTGAATGTTTCTTATATGCCTGGCAGAGGGCTCTTATATGAATGTTCTCAAGTAACAAAGCTTGCCTCATGGAGCTGCTTTTCAATTAACCATAACCCACAAAAATAAAACACTGAACAAACTACTCAATTTAGGACTTCTAGTAAAAGGTTCAAAGAATCAGATGACTCTTGTCTGAGCATTTGCTCAGTTTTCCAACTATTTGTGAATATTTTTCTATTACTACACTGTGGGTTAGATGATCATGATAACTTTGCACATTCTCTGTTAAGAAAAAAGGGCTGGTTTTCTTTCATACCTAGTTTGAATTTTAGTATTGAATGTTATCCAACTCTTAGGAAGTTGGTAGCCAGTCAGGTTAATTTTTAAGAGTGACCCACCAAATATAGAAGAAACTCAGTTAAATGTAATTTTGTCTTTGTTTCTACACAATCACAAGCAAGAAAAGAATTTTCCCTATCCACTACATTTCCCTTTACAGATGAACCTTACATGTGTAAATATTGTCCTTCAATTGCTAGGGAAGCATATGTCTCCAATGCTGAAACAGGACAGAAGCTTACTGCTGATTCAGTGGTTTCCTCATATCAATTATAAAGGGGGAAGTAGGCTGTTGTGCAGCTATATAACTTAACAAGCATGACAGGGCTGCTGAAGAGAAACACTGCCTTGGAAGAAGAGACATAAGCTGCTGCAGCTGCAGAGACCAGGAGGTCTGTGGAGTGTCAGTGAGCCAGCAGCTGCCCGAACAGCTTTTGGACAGATACAGCCCTTCAGATATTACAAGTAATCTATTATATACCCCTGTACCACTAAGATCAAAAATGTTTATTGCATAATGAGTATAGCCTCACCTTTCCAAACTGTCTACCAAAATTATTTTCTGACCTGCAAAACTTAGTCTCTCTGACACAGTGGTCCTTTACTCCACTGACACAGTTTGCCAGATTTGCTCTAAGCCTGACTAATATGCTTAGTAGGATCATTTAAATACTCTCTGCAATATTAAACTAGGCTGAGATATCAGTTATTTCATAGCATCTGCCTAATAACCACTAGAAAAAGTATTTGTTTGAAGGCACCTTATGTTGCTCAACTTGAGCTTTAACCGCTTCACTATCTGTTGGAGCAGCTTCCCAGTCTGATGCAGTTTTGTCCATTTTTTGCAACCAATGCATCATTGAGGCAGATTCTTCCTGAATATTTTGCATTTTTGAAAGCATTGTTTCTAGTTCTGAAATCTTTTCATTCAATAAAACTCCCAAATCTTCATAGCTGTGATTTACATTAGACATAGCTTGTTGAACAGTTGTCAGTTCTGTAAAGAGAGGTGCAGGAAGACTGTGTTAGAAGCTACAAGCCTTTGAAATAATACTGAATCTACTGAAATAGTATTGAACAGTACTCTGAGTTACAGTAGCTAGTAGTCCCCCAAATAAGGAGTCACTGAATATGTTAGAGTTATTTCCAATTCACACTAAATGTGGCAACACTATATCTGAGTGAGCTAATTTAAGTTCCTGTTAGCAAGAACTTATTTCACAGAAATCATTATTTCAATATATACAAGTGTACAGACATGTTTCAATCTTTCTACCAATTGCTGTTTTAGTATTTTAAGTAACAATTTCATGACCAGAAGTTGAATATACAGTTCAGCTACTACAAAGTTCTAATATACAAGGTCCATTGCTTCTATAAAAGAGTTGGTCACCGTGATACATATGTATATAAAATGGGTGTCTTTGTATACATATATTTGTGTATACACATGTTGTGAATGTTGATGGGTGTGAAAGTTTCAATCCCATTGAAAGGTATTTCTCAAAAGTCATGTCTTATATTAAAATAGCCACCTCTGTATATGCTCATAAAAGTATATATTGATTCAGAAAACAAGGCCAGATTTGGTTGGTCTTCAAAGGAAATGATGATAGGTATTGTTATAATTATTTATAATACCATGCCCTAGCCTATATAATTGTCTTATGTGATGGTGATGTGACATTTCAGTCTAATAATGACTGCTACAAGCAGATTTATGTACAACATTTGAAAAATACTTCCATATTTAACAGTAATTGGCAAGCAACATTTATTTATCGCATGCTGAAATTTTTACTAACCTTTATTTTTCAAGAAATCCTGAGTTCCTGGAGCTCCTCCTTCACCATTTAAAATTGTGCCACCTGTAGATCAAAACAGATGAAGCCTCTTGCTTATCTGAGCCTTTTCCCACCAAAATCCCAGCACTTAATTTCCTCTTCGAAAACAGCATGATCCATAGCTGTCATTAAAACATCAAGAATGAAGCTCCAGCCAGCCAGTTCCATAAATGGTCTCCCATAGGCAGAGCATAGTGAGTATAGTGTGCATAGTGGGTGGGGTGTACATGCATGCACTTAGAAGGGTGCACATATTTATGATTTATCAGCAGTCCTACTGCTCACAGCTCTGTACCCAACACCTGACCAGGGCCAAAGGTTTATGCCCTGCCTATGAGGCCTATTCACATCCAGATTGCTAACACCACTTCCTCTCCCCCAAAGGATCCTGTTCCCTCCCAAGAATTCAGTTTTACTCAGCTGTGATGGGTATGGGCTGGGAGAGGATGAGCTAGAAAATGCTGCCACTGATGAGAGTACTAAACATTAAACAGCAAAGAGGCCCAGAGTGCTTATTGCAGACATCCCAAA